>WTSP01015381.1:52250-168231 GCA_025331215.1 Actenoides lindsayi | reverse complement strand
AAAGGCTGAGGGAGCTGGGTCTCTTTAGCTTGGAGGAGACTGAGGGGTGACCTCATTAATGTTTATAAATACATAAACAGCGAGTGTCAGGAGAATGGAGCCTGGCTCTTCTCTGTTATGTCCATGATAGGACAAGGGGCAGCAGGTGTAAGCTGGAGCATAAGAGGTTCCACAGAAACATAAAGAAAAACTCTTTCACTGTGAGGGTCACGGAGCTCTGGAACAGGCTGCCCAGAAGAGTTGTGGAGTCTCCTTCTCTGGAGACATTTAAAACCTGTCTGGACATGTTCCTATGTGACCTGCTCTAAGTGATCCTGCTCTGGCAGGGGGGTTGGACTAGATGATCTTTCAAGGTCCCTTCCAACCCTTAACATTCAGTGACTCTGTGATTGAGCACAAGGTTCATTGTCTGTGTCTTCATATGGGACCTTGACTGTCACAAGCATACAAAGAAGGCTGACCAAGATTCCAACTGATTGCACTATCAGATCTAACACATGTAATACTTGCAATGTCAATGCAATGGGAATTCTGAAAAAATTAAGGAAAATTGGGAAAAAAAAACCCCAAACCACAAAAGAACTTGAAAAACTTTACATAGAAGTATTATGATATTATGAAAATATATTTGATATCCTTCATATTAGTATATGGCTCAACTCTTCAAGAGCTTAGTTCTGAAACCTCCAAAGATAAATTGGATGTCCTTAAGACGTACTAAAATTCACCTGACTTCATTTCAGCAGGAAGCTATGTGATTTTTTTTTCCTGCAAGCACAATTATTTAAACTGCAAGCTGTAATACCAGTCACTTTGTTAACTTTCCCTAAATCACAGTTCATGATAAAATCATCACTGAAGTTCTACAGAGCTCAGATTTTTAATCACACTCTAACTTAGTACCCATCAGTGTAAATGGAGTTAGTCAAGACATATATAGGCACAAAGTCAAATCCTTGAGTATGTGATTATCTAGTTACCATTAGTCCCTTTGTTTTCCGTATCATTCGATGTTTCTGCTTAAAACAATGAATATTTCCCAGACTGAGACTTTCTAACCTCAACCTTCAAATCAGCTACGTCTGACATTCTCCAAAAAGATGCCTGGAATCTCAAAATGGTCTTCATATCTGAAACCATCTCTGAGAAAAAGCCAGTTTGGATAATTCCTGAAGTTTCAAGACCCCACTTCTAAATTTAAGTACCCAAAAAATTGCCTTTAATTAAGTTTTCACTTCTCAGTGAAGAATGTTTTTCCTGTTTTTGAAATGTAGTTGATTTATAGTTGAAAAAATTTAAATGGTTGAAAAACATAAAAGATCTGTATGTAATCTAAATCACTACTTATTTTATTTGATGCAACATGTAAAAGATGATCTTAGACTCACAAAAAGCACTGAGAATTTCAGCTTTCACTAATCAAGCTTGATTCAGGACAAAGATGAACTATTTTATCGCACTACTAATGCAGAAATCTTTCAGTCTATAGCATCTATCATAACTGTAAAATCAAATGCAATTTGAAGTTACATCAATGTAAGCTTTATCTTTTAACTGTATTTCATATTTATTATTCTGTAAATTATTTTCATACAGGAAAGGCCTATTAAAACTTAAGTATGTTAAAAAATTGATGAACCAAAGAAAGCAAAATGTAGCAAGATGTTTGGCTGATGAACCAGGCAAAGCAAAGCTGATCTGCTTAAGACGGTTGACACTGCTGGCATTATACCAAAATGTACAAACATATAACCTGACCTCTTAGTGCATTTTATTAAGATGTCACTGAGAACAAAATTAAAACATCTCATTAAAAATTTTCTCAGACACAAAATTAATGTATATACCAAAGCCATGACACAGGTTCTCAATTAATTAATTAACCTACTTTAAAGTACAAAATCTCTGTGCTCAGGTATTCTACTGAAAGTTTCTGACAAGGTCCCCAGCTATCCTGAGGCTTTTAAGCTAAATTGTCTTAATAATGTAAGAATAACTTATATCACCATAATTTCTTACTTTACTCCTCTTTATAAATTTAACAGAATGATATGTGAAACAATTATTATAAAAAAGCTTCATAGATTAGAAAATATTCCTGATGGTGTTCACCATGTGATGTGAATGTTATCTTTATAGAGATGATTTTAATATATTAGTCTTTTACTCATTGCTTTTTTTTTGTGTACAATGCTTCTTGTCATAACCTACATCAGGCCATTTGCAGTATCAACAATGGCTCTAAATTAAATAAGCTAGATTTACTTAATTTGCTCAGTAATAACAATATTACATTATTTTAGCCAAACGCTGATGTCAAACTGAACAGAAATAAGAGGAAAGCAGTAATTAGTCTAGGTTAAAGTATATCCTCAAAGGATATTAAATATGCAAGAGCTCATCCACGAAAATTAGACTGCAAGAGGTTACACCATGTATTGGCTTATTTTGTTACATATCAAATTATCTCTCATGAATAAATATATCTAATAATGTTTAACTCTATAATTTAATAGTGCCCTATTAAAAATACTTTCTGGATCAACCAAGCTGTGTATTTGATTTCCTATGATTATCAGACTTTAAGTACACAATAATTAAATGTGCAATTTGTACTGACTTCTGCAAGCACAATTAAAAGGACTATGCTCTTTAATCCCTTTAGTAGATGACTTCAGTAAATATGAATACCAGGACCTAATACTTAAGTTGGATAATAATGTAAGTTAAGGAATGCAACAAGATGTGTAATTTCCGAATAGGAAAAAAGGTTAGTTTAGATTTTTTTGTTTATTTAAAGCAAAAGACAATTCCTGTACTATTAAATTTAGGTTTGATGTGCTTTGCAAGATAAGCACTGCTGTATTCCCCTTCCCACAGCTACCAAGACCACAGCTTTCTTAAAGGACTTGAAACTGCATCTTACTCAGTGTAAAATCCTCTCCTTGCCTGTCATTAGGCAGCGACACAATCTCCCTGTCAAACAGCTCTGAACTTGACTGACCCTCAAAACCTTCGAAGAGCTACCCACAGCTAAAACCGAGATGATCTGGGTAACCTCACTGCCATTTGCTGCCACAAAGCACTAAGGGATACTTTGAAAAATGAACTTGGTTAATAGGTGCTAAGGAAGTACAGGTGAGTTACACATCCCCGCATGCAGCATTAACCCAGAATCATCACTGCTCTCTCCTGATGAGAAATGATAGGAAGGACTGCTCTAGTTGCTATGGTGAAGTCTACTCAAAGATTGTATCTCTTGCTCTCCTTTTCCCCAGAGAGGACGAAGATTTTCATGGGGTTTTTGTTCCTTTTTTCATTGGCCCCTGCCCCAGCATCAAACCCAAGACACGATGCTGAGCTGAACAAAGATTTGGTGCTATTTGATAATTCTAAAAATTCATGAAAATAAATCAGTCTCCCTCCTACCATGTCCCCTCCACCTTAAGAAATGAAGATGAAGAGTGGAGCAATCAGCTAATTAACCCTCTTTTTCAGGCACAAATTGCTGCATTACTATGTGACATTGCTCTGCCCTTTTCTTTTTGAGATGTTTTCATAGCCTATCAGAGCCTGTTCTGTGGAAAGACCCTCTGCATCTGCTCTTGCAATCTGCTAATTACAATACTGTAATTAAATGCACATGGAAGCAATTACCTTCATATATCACCATGTCTGGCAAGCAGAGAACAACTTTCAGTTACAACATGCTTAGCTCCCCTCTCAGGAAGGCAGAGATTTGTTTTTGGCTCACCTGATTTTACCACTGCCTGAGGATACTTAAAATCCTTATTTTTGCCCGAGCTCCAGCTCTGTGAAAAACATGAGCACACATCCATGCACACAAATGGGCCAAAGTCTCTATGAGGAGGTGGTAAAGCCCCAGTGAAGTTACTGGAACTGGGTATGGATCATAGTGGCCAAAGTGCGTCCAATGTAGCAGGTGCCCTAACTTCTCCTTGAAACAGATTGCTTGTTTCCAACTGCTGTTTCTGGCTCCTGAGTCTCTGCAAAGATAGAAAGTCACAAAAATACCCTGGGTTTTCCTTGATTTGATTATGGAACCTCTTGTGGTTTCAGCCTTCCCAATCTCCTTTTCTCTCTGACAACAATAGCACTTAGCTTTGTTTTCTAGTATCACTTCAGCCTTGAGCTGAGCAGAGCTTAAGATTTGATTTTGCTTGGTAAGGAACAAATAAATATATATTAAATATATGTATATATCTTTTGGCTTTGATTCAGACTTTGTAGTTTGTTCTACAGCACATTTTGAGCCTGCGGCTGAGCTAGACTTGCTTGAGGTCCACACCTGGAGCATTCAGACCTGTTTTCAGCTGTGGGATTGAGAGAAAGTTCTTCAGATCACAGGTTGGCACAGTAAGACACCACACAAAAAAGTCCAGATAGTGAGGGGAATGCTACCATTGCCATCAAGTATCTGAAGGAAAGCGAGGGGCACTGAAGAAGAATTAGAGGATGTGACAGTCAGCCCCAGACACTAACATATTCTGCTTCCATATTCTGCCTTCATGGTGTCACACTATTATTTGAGGTGGAAAAAAAACCAAAAACCAACCTGCTGTAAAATGTCAATGTCTTTGAAGTACAGACAAAATGCAGACACATCAAAATGTATTTTCCTTTTCTTAAATGAAATATAATGGTCAGCTTCAGGCTAGGTGCTGCCATGCATTGCCAATGGGATGTGAGAAACAACAGCAACAAATTCATCTTTCTTCCTGAAGTACAGCTTGCAGCGTAAGGCAGCACTAATCAAAGATGAATCGCAAAGCTTTGGATTTCTTCTGTTCAGTACTAATACCTAGAGGCGAGGTGGAGAAGAGAACTGTTTGATATAGAGCAGCCATACTCCCTACACTCTTTACCAATCAGTTTCATGAAAGCTCAAAAGGTTTATTCTGTAAGAAATTAGGAATGATATTAAACCATACCAAACCCTATGATTTGATGGCACTTCTGTAGCAGCATGCAAGAACTGGAAGAATTTATAGCCAATACTACTGATATGCACAAAAGGTGATTTTTTCACACCACTGAAACAAAGAGTTACATCTGTGAGTAAGCGTCTGCAGGACTGGGGCATATGATGCTAAGAACAAAATAAGAGGAAACAAACAGTGGGGATGCCATAAGAACAGAGCAGCCTGCACACAGCATTTCTTTGAAGTATAATTACAGCCCCACTGAAGCATGAATGTAGCCTAACATATTTGCAACCACTGTAATCAGTGTAATCATGCTGCCATTTCATTTACTTCCACACATTCGGTTAAGGCATTAGGACTGCTGTGTGGACTGCTGGAATGATACAGTTAATACTGTCCATTTATTTTGTTCATGCTGATAAATCGTGTTGTTATTCTGCTACATTCATACTTCTTTTTTATGACTCTAAGGCTAAAGAAGCCCATTTCATAGTAGTGTAAGCATTCTTTTTGTAGAAAAAGAATAGAACGTAAAACCAGATTTGATTAGATTTTTAAAACCTTTACAAGACCTTTCATATCTGCTGTTAATTAGCAGTAGTGGGACCAAATAAAAATAACAGATAACTCCCTCTTGTAAAATTATTCCTTCCAGTAGTTATTACTTAGTCACAGTAAAGGGAGTGGAAATACAGAAAAGGAAAAAGAAATGACACCAAGACATCTAATCTTACTGCCATCTTACCCTTCCCTGAGTGCCCCACTTACAGTTTTCTTTCTTTAAGCAGGTGCATTAGCAAAATACAGTAACATAACGGGAATTGACTTGAATGTATAGAAGGTAATTAAAAGAATATACATAGCTGAGTGAAGCAAAGGTATGTGAAAATAATGTACGTGGTTTAACATCTGTTCTACCATACAAACCATTTTGGAAAGAAGACACAAACCGATTTAGAAGAGACCATGTTGGTGATTTTTCGTAATAATTATAAACCTCCTTTTTTCAGATAGTTCTTCAATGCAATTTGCATAAACAATAGAATGAAGTAAAATTACACTCGTGAAATGATCTTTTTTTGCTCAGAAGGCTGCTGGTATCAATGTTGTTTTTCATTGATTTATCTTAACTCTTTATGAATGTTATATCTGCCTAATTTTTAAGGAAATATTTTCTGTGATTCTTCCTAAATCAAACCATTTATAGAGGTAGTAGAAAAGGGTAGACTGAGTGTTTATTGAAAATTCTGCACCTTGATGTCTATCTAGGAATTTAAACAACTACTTAACAAGCAGACTCACAAGGATGAAATCTATATAACAATTAAAATAATAATGCTCTTCTAATCACCTAAGCACCTAGAGTGTGTATTGAGGTAATCACATTCATTTTAAATTTATATGCTATGCATATCCTTGTAAGCATTTTGAAAGTGGTGCAAAAGACACAGGTGCCTAAATTAATAAACATTAGAAAATCAGCAAGAGATTTAACTACACTGGTTATTGTTTTCAATTATTAAATAATTAGTTCAAACATCTTTGTACACCTGGTCCCAAATCATGAGATTCAATTACCTTGAATGGCTCTGGGCTGCTATTTGATCACTTAATACTAAATCTGAAAAGTACTGGGCATTAGGAAAAATATGTGCTGGGGGACATTGAGATTTCCCAGAAGTTTTGTGAAAAAGTTCACTAATCAGAGTATTTTGGTTTGCAGAGTCATGACTATAATTAATAATGGAAAAGCTTTATTAAGATTTTTTAATTTATTTTTTTTTAAAAGAGCACTAAGGAACCAGGTGGCAGGCAAATGGCTGAATAAAGAAGTATTTCTCTTTCCAAAACATGTACATTTGATTCAATGATTTAAGAAATGTCACACATTCCTCCAACTTTCCTACCTTTTTGCTCTACATTCTGAGCAGCTCAAGTATCCTCTCTTGTTCAGAGTACTGAGTTTATCCAATAGCTGCCTTCTGAGAATTTCTATGCAATAGAAATTTGGAAAAGCTTTATTTGAACTAAAACCCTTCAACAGGCTCCTGAACAATACACATCAAACTACTAATAATACATCTTCGTGTTCTTCTACTCATTTAAGCAGCAAACTGAAACAGTCTGGTATAAAATTTCAGATTAAAAATAAAGGACTTAATTAAAAGTTTTAGGAAAAGTTTCATATTAAATATCAAATGTGTAATTATTTTCCTGTAGAACTTGAGGAATGAAAAAAATACTCCTACAACATGCTTTTAATGGCTCCAGTAAGATAAAGAGGAAATAAATAAATCTAGACCTAGAAGGAGTAAGAATCTAGTATCTCCAGAATCAACTCTCTAGTATTCAGAAAGACACTGAATAGCCAAGTGCTACTTCTACACATATACCTAAGTAATGTATATGATTCTGTTGAAAGTTTTCCTAAATCAAAGCATCTTTTTCCTTTCCAGTTTTTCAACATTCATTGACTGCAAAACCCTGTAATTTCACTAGCAAAATACTGAACAGGACTTTCTTTTCCCCTTCCACCTAAAAAATTCACTCAAAGCAAATGACTGTCACCCTCACAAAGTATGAAGGAAAACAACAGGAGTGAAGAATGTTTTCCAAATCTTGAAAAGGCCTAATTGATGTGTAACATATTTTCCAGATTGAAACACAAAAATGTAGCCAAGACTAACAAAGGAGTGATTTCAGTCTCTGACTGTCTCTCTGCAACTTTCTGTTTCTCGTGGCTCTCAGGGACACAAAAGCAGGGACAATATTGGTGACAATCACTTCTCAAACAATTCTCAGATAATCCAATTAAGGTAAACTTCTAAAACAACATTACGTGTTCTAGTGTATTTGTTATGGCACCATTTTAAAAAAGTGCTACAGCAGTTAAGGATATTTGAGATCTATAATTTCTATAGTATGTATTTCAGAGTGTGGCTGTTCACACTGACTGAGAACAGTCATGCTGTTCATATTCATTAGCTGTTAATTTATGTGAATGATACAATCTGTTTCGTGGTTAACTGTTACATGAATTGTGATTTCCAAATTGATTATTTGAATTAACAAAAAATTACATGATGATTATTCTTCATAAACTTCCTTGACTGGTTATGAACGATTGCCTGTGACTATCTGATATAATGCTTGAGTTGGGGTTGATAATGCAAGCCATGTGGTAGTATTTTGAAACTTTGAGTTAATGCAAAGCCAGCAAAAACTTTCATGTACCAGTTTAAAATGTGCTTTGCAGGTGCATTTGTATGACTGAAACGTAAAGCTGTGCCATGGAGATGACACAGAACGTATGGATTTGGAAATTCATTCCCTATACTGTGTTACACAGTGCCTGTCAAGAGTGATGATGACAATAAAAGCAAATCAGATCTAAAAGGTATTTATCAAACTTGTATTAGATGCAAACAGATGGGCCTGATGGAAAATTTCAGAACAACCTTAGGGCCACATGACCAGGACACACTTAACGGCAAAGATTTCTGGCTCTATTCAGTCTTGCCTACCACAAGCTTTTGTTAGATATTTGCAATTTGAGTGGGTGTAAGTTGGGCAAGTGTAAAATACCATTTCTGCTAAGAACAGTCCTTCCCTCTCTTATCTTACATGATGGACAAAAGGATGCAAAGAATATTCTTTTTTGGAGGGAGAGGGGAAGCAGTCAAAATATATAGTACAGTCAGTGCAATAAATGTATACAGAGTATTGAATCTGTACATGTGAAAGCAATATAAATATTTTTAACATTAATCACCACTAAGTTTTACTGTCTGACTCTGTCCTTAAGGTACCAGGAATCAGCTCCCTAAAGGGAGTGACCAGGAAGTGACTGTGTCACCAAGGCTAAAACAGTGGATTATATTTGTATTGTCTTTAGGGACAATACAAAATATGGGAGGAATATGTCTCTATTTTGGAATACTTTTTTAAATCAGTGGAGTAGTTACTTTCCCCGTTACATGCATGTTCCAACCACCAAATCAGTACACCTGGCGGGTAATGTGGCTTCATGGCAATGCATCAGTTATCTCAGCTGCAGGCCTTACTGCAACTTTTTCTCCTTCATAGTGTTTGAATCATCCCTGCTGTTGACAGATCCTCCACTTACCCTTCCTCAGGTGGAATCTCTCTCCCACTCAAAATAAGACATAATAGCTCACTCTTCCTAAAGAAAAAATGATACTTTGTTAAAAGTTTAAACCAATAAATACTACAGAACTCTCTGTTTTATATGCTGCACTAAATGGTCTTAGGTGAGGAAAGTCTACAAGTGTCTAGAAATAATCTGCATGGCTGAGCCTCTTTGTCACAATACATATTGCACAGCAAAATTCATCAGACATTGTAATTTCTATTTACTATGTGGTCTTCAGCTTTTCTCAGATGCCCAGCCTTTTGCCACTGATGTCCAAAGTCAGTCATCTAAGCACAGCCAACCTTGTCAGGACTCACTGGTTTATAAAGACATTCAAGGAATTACTGGGGTCATTTTACATCAAAACAATGTTAGTCTTATTTCACAGTAGCACTCGTCATTTAATGCAGAATAACTGTTCAGGTAAGCAGCAGTCACACAGTAGGAATCTTAGTACTGATAAAAGTGATATTTTCTCACTTCTGTGCATCTCTATGGGCATTAATTAGGACAATGAAGGTGATAGTCTATTTTCTGCAGTCAGTAGTCACTGGTTTTGCAGGACCCCAAGCTGTCCTTTACAAGTAGAATTAAGGTTTGTTTTTTAAAATCCATTCTTTGGAATCTGTTTTGGGACAGCATTTTCAATCGCAGGCTGTGCATGTGTGCAGAGACAAGCCTTAGTGAGGGGGCATTTGCTGCCAAACTGAGAAGTACATGGTAGGATGACACTTCAACTGAAATTAGGTCAAACTCAGGATGCTTCAAGTTGTGTTTTCTTCCCCTGAAGTTTATTCCAAGTAACTTGATATTTGGATAAGAATGGAAGAGGAAGGATCAAAAGAAAGGGTCAACCCTAATGTCTTCCATCAGGTTAATCCAAGGCTATAGCAACCACAGTCCTTTGAGGCTGACACCAGGAATCCCAAGCTGACCTGATATTATATTCTACATACCTCTAATGCAAATGTGCTTGAGGAGGTGCCGGAGAAATCCCAGGCTTTAATATTTTAATGTATAAAAAGTGATACAAAGATTAAATGTTGGTAAGGTTAAGATAAAATACAACTATAATCTAGTGACATGACATTTTAATTTTGCAGGTTATTCCCTTTATTTATGTTCTTTTTGTTCCTTTGCATTTAGGATACAATATCATCTTATGATATTTCCCAATTAAAGGGCTTTTCCTGTAGTTACAATAATAATAAAGGTACTCTTATAAATGACTCCATCTCCTAAAATCCTTTGAGATACAGTAACTGTCTCAGATTAGTTAACCATAACAAAATGATCAGTCAGCTACACTGACTACATGCAATAAATTTTGTCTTGAATTTAGATCATCTGTGAAGATTTAATGGAACAGACTGGAATACTGTCCATTTTCATGTGGAAATTCTATAAGGGAATCTGAATATCATGAAAGTTTACAGTATGTGCAAATACAGACTAAGAGTCAAAAATGAAGAAGGGTGTAAGAGCTAAACTGATTCATTCTTGGCAGTTACAGGTTTGGTTTATGTAGTCCTGTCTCCTGGTATTAATGAAGCAGGTCACTTCTTTTTTTCCATCTCCTGTCACAAACTGACTTGCTGTTTTGGTTTGCTACATCAGCAGAATCAGATACAAACTAATTTTCTCAGTGCAAGGGGGGTCATACCAGTCAGAGATTGGGGTTGATATATTAGCGTTCTCCCCTAGCACCTGCTCCAGTATTCTCCTGAAAGAGATTTTAGCCTCCTCTATTTCCACAGCAACTCTTCTCATGCCAGGTTAGCAATGAGAGCAAGGAAAGACCGGAGCTTTAGGATTTCTCTGTGTTGATTTTGCTCCACCTGCCTGAAGCTGCACCTTAAGTATAAGAAAGGCAGATGTGACATGAGAGCTGTTATGGTAAATACTAGAAACTGCTGGAGTAAGAGATGATACCAGTGTGTCATCATGTAGCCTAGAGGTAACAGGCTTGGGAAATTACATCTAAAGCCAGTAGTGATTCCTTCAGCCGTCAGCATCCCTTGGCAGAAAGTGTTGAAACTAAGACGCAGAAAGGAAACAGCAGTCCCTTTTCTTTATATACAGCCCTGCTGGATGTTTGAGGTTTCTGATAGATTAAGGGGAAGAATGAAAGTGTGGTAACCTATGGTGCTTCCTAGGACTAAAATAAACTCTTTATGTGTCTCTGCACTTGTAAAATGAGGCTAGTGGCTCTGCTGCTTTGAACTTCCACGTCAAAGAAGCACTGGCCATGGGCTAGAAAAGCAGGGAATATGCAAGTACCTGGAATAAAACAAAATGATCAGGGATTGCTTGTCAGTCCATCATGGCAAAAGTCACCTCACCAGGACAAAAATTCTTTTTGGTGGGACAGAATAGTAACAGGGCATTAATATCACTGGGAACTCTTGTGTAGCTTCTAACAATAACTTCTTTGAAAAGATTTTCTCACTCTTTGAAGTGTCTGCCTCTCCTGTGCAGTAGACAGCTTGCTTTCTGACTACTGTCTTGCCTGTCTGCTCCCATACATGCTTCTCTGTTGAAACACCCTGTATTATTACAGTCACTCTCAGCACCTGGCTGCAGGAGTGAATCAAAGTGTTGTGGAGGCAGCATATCAATTTGGGTTTGTGGCATGGTAATAGTTACTTAACAGTTAAGTGGGATCGTTTCAAAGACACTTTTTCTTCCCTTTTCTTATTTCTCTGAGCCCAGATCACTGCTTGAGCTGCCTTCTCCCCAAACACTACGTGCTCACCTTTTGTGACTGTCTAAAATAGAAAACCTCTGCTCTTGTCAAAAGGATAAACTGGAACAGTCACTTATCTGGCTGAGGAATTGCACACCAGAGTGCTCCATCACCACTTCCTAGATGCCTGCTGCTGGCTGCAGCCCCTCACCCAGCTGGGACAGCAGTGACACTCTGCATACTACCCAAGACCATCACAGTACAGAGGTTAAGCTGACCTCCAAGCTGTGAGATTCCAAAAGGAGTAGGTGAACACAAATAATCAAATAATCCATTTTGAATTGTTCATACATACAAAATCCCCCTAAAAATAGTAAAGATTGGATTATGTATTAGTTGATTTCATGCTGCTGTACAAAGACCTATTTTCCCTTCTTCCTTCCTCTTTCCATGGCTATTAGCTAGAGATCTACATATGCACACACACTGAGAAGTGAAATTCGCAGCTCCCCACAGTCCATTGTATCTACATGGAGAATATGCAGAACTCACAAGTACAGCTGTGCAGACTTTCCTAGAAGTTAAGAATATCATAGTAAATTCAGAAGATTGGAATTTCCCCAAATACAGACCAAATTAATCCATATGTACAAAGATTTCTGTCTACAATAACTGGAGTAAATGCCACATGTAACCGAGTCCTGCTCCCATCACAGACAATGGGAATTAACCACGAACTTCAAAGAGCAGAACTCTCCCTGTAGAGTATATTTCATGCTTCTGCAGTCTTGGATAGATTAGTGCAAATTGAACATTGGGTTAAGATGCCAGAGCCCATAAGCGCTCCATTAGGCTCTGGAGGATTTGGCTAATTTTAGTCAAATACTTACCTATTTTACAGAACACACGCAAAATTCATCCACGGGATAAGCGCACTGAACTTGATAGAATGCCACTAATGAATTTGTCCTTACAGCTCTACCATCAATGCCTTTATGCAGGGCTTAAAATGCATTGCAGATTTATGCACCTTATCAAATCTTCAGAAATATGTATTTTATACCAGAGCATACAAAATAATTCAATAATAGTTGTAAACAAGTGGCTTTTGAAAGTGCTAAAGGATCTAATCATCAAATCATATTCTGAGTACACATAAACTGTTTCTTGCCTGCAGGGCCATCATGGATAGCGCTGCCTGCAACGTCTCCTTCCCGTACTGCTCACTGTCCTATGTCTTGTGAATGGCAAACTGCCCCAGGGAGCTACAAGATACATTTTTCAATCATCTTTGCTTTATGTTAAATACACTTACAAGCAGCCAAGTAGCAGCACCAGAGGGTCTTAGTATGACAGAGGGATGTTAATAACATATTTGTGCCTTTTTTTCCTTTTTTTTTCTTTTCAATTATGCTTCAGTTATAGCCATTCCTGATTAATCTCCTTATTAGTGAGGAGGCCTTGAGTTTAGATTCATGGACTGCAGAGACAGAGATGTGAGGTGTCTTTTCCAAGCTCCATACATCCTGGCTTATATCAGCACTAGTGTGTTCAGCAGGACTAGGGCAGGGACCATCCCCCTGTACTTGGCACTGGTGAGGCCACACCTTGAATACTGGGTTCAGTTTTCAGCCTCTCACTCCAAGAGGCACATTGAGGTGCTGGAGCATGCACAAAAGGCAACAAAGCTGGTGAAGGGTCTAGAGCATAAGTCTTACAAGGAGCAGCTGAGGGAACTGGGGTTGTTTAGCATGAAGAAAAGGAAACTCAAAGGAGACCTCCTCTCATTCTACAACTACCTGAAAAAAGGTTGTAGCAAGCTAGGGGTTGGTCTCTTCTCTCAAACAAACAAGAGAGGACAAGAGGATATGGCCTCAAGTTGTGCCAGGGGAAATTTAGATTGGATATTAACAAAAAATTCTTCACTGAAAGGATTGTCAAGGCCTGGAACAGGCTGTGCAGGGAAGTGGTGGAGTTACCATCTCTAAAGATGTAGAGATGTAGAAGTGGTGCTTAGACAAATGGTTTAGTGGTGACGTGGCAGTGCTGGATTAATGGTTGGACTTGATGATCTTGAAGGTCTCTTCCAACCAGAACCATTCCATGATTCAATGATTCTGTGATTTGGAGTCAGCATAGACAAAGCCTTGCCTGATTTTCAAGTTTAATTTCTTCCTTGGCTGATAACATACTCCTGGCTGACTACAGGGAATCTCATTGCTGCTGTGTGCCTCAGTTCCCATACTGGATCAGTACTGACAGTAAGGCATTTTGACATCTGATGAAAAACACTAGAGGACCTCATTACCAAGTGTTTGAACAATGTCTGGAACCACTGCCTTTGCAATCTCTGTCAGGGCTTTTGGATGCTACTATAGATACAAGCATCATACTAATTACTTAAGAGTCATGCATTTACAAAAAACACAGGTTCAGATGTAAGTAATACCGTGCAAAAGACAATACAGCAACATCCTTTGGGAAGGCAGAAAAGGTCAAGTACAGTGCTGCTCTTCTCTGAAGAAGTAATATGCAGAATTTGTATGTGGAAACTTGACCACTCAAGCAGCTAATTGACAGTGGGATGTCTTGCTGTATGCATCTTCTGAGGTGCTTTAATTATGTAAAAACACCTTGTTGTCAAACAGATATTATAAATAATGTTTAGCACTCATGTTTGAAGTAAGTGCTATGGGGATTTTTTTTTTATTTTTTTTTTTTGCATTATGATTCCCCTTTGGGGAGAATTCCACGTTATAAATGACACAGAACTTCAATGTAGGGTTTTGTTGTTGTTGAGTTTTCCATTCCTCAAATTATTTTTAAAAAGCTTCTGGCTCTATTCCTCACTGTTGTTGCAAAATTGGGTACTTCAGCAAATTGCTTGGTTGACAAAAGAGAAAAAAGAATGTTGCTTCAAAACAAACAATTATGATGACTTTGAAGCATAACATAAAATGTCTCATTGATTTTGTCCCAGAGGACTGGTGTAAAGAATGAATAATCAAAGATTCAGTGAAGCACAAAATATTAGTGCATGCAACATTACTTGTGCAGTATTGTTTTAAATCCATTTGCTCACCTTTGCCCTCTGTGATCACCTGCTATCAATAGGGGAAACACACACAAGTAATCTAGACACTTGGACATTTTTAAGAAAAAAAATCCTTCCTATTCAAAGATAAAGTGGCTGAGTAGTGGCAGGAAAATG
The DNA here is from genome assembly GCA_025331215.1 of Actenoides lindsayi. Taxonomy (NCBI): domain Eukaryota; kingdom Metazoa; phylum Chordata; class Aves; order Coraciiformes; family Alcedinidae; genus Actenoides; species Actenoides lindsayi. The sequence goes on along the minus strand of WTSP01015381.1, from coordinate 153,235 downwards.
TACAATTTCTTTTCCACAGCCTCTAAGTGGAGCATTAGAGAGGGAGATTATAATTTCTACCTGCCGTGCTTGAGTTCTTGGCCACTAGAATTTGGCATTTGTTTTCTTCTGGAAAATAAATTTTACATTTAAACTGTGATTACGCTGTAGAACTAGTACCAAGAAGCATTTTTTCCTTTCCTGCTCCCTACATTCGTGATACTAAGTGCATTCTGAAGGAGCACTGTGCAAAACCTAATTCTAGAGGCAACCATTCACTTGGGTCCATTTTTTTCACAGAACCCAGTGTTCAAGAAGCAGGACTTTAGGGTGTTAAAGCCAGAAAAGGGAGCAGAAAATGATAAATTGTAGCAAAAGTTCTGCAGTCATTTCTTCAAAGACAAGTGATGCAGTATTTTGTCCGTGGGCTGAAACAGATTCAATTCCCTATTAGCCTAGAAAAAAACTCAGTACAGCTGTTCTGCTACCTTTGGATATGGCTCTTCTCTAATAGATCATGTTATCTTCCACTAAGGTATTTGCTTCTGTGATGGAGAATCTGTGTTCTCTAAGTTTCCATTCAGCAAAGAAAATTTAAATTGCTTAAAAAAAAATTAATCAGGTGGTAAAAAATAGTTGACAACAATCAAACAGTGGCTGTCAGTTGAAACTTTGATTCCTAATAGACTTGAAACTGAAATTCTGTTAATCATATTTATCTCTCTAGATATATCTGAAGTCAGTTTCAATCACTGAGGTGGAACAGACTATTTATTGTCATGGTTTTTTCAGTGCTCAAATAATTCTACACATCTTTCCACTTAGCTTCACTGGTTTGGGATTATCATCCCTCTGGGCCAAGCCTCAGTCTCTTGGATGTAGTGATCAGATCCAATTTTTTACTAGAAGGATTCTGTTGAGAAACTGCAGCTATTCCTTCACTACAAAGATCTAGCCATACTGTGCTATAATCTCTGCCAGACATATAAACAGTATTTTTGTATTACAACATATACAAATATAACACAGCCAATATCGTGCTATTAGGGAATCCACCATCTATGGTATTTTGTTGATTAAATACTTTGGAAGATTTCAGCCTCTTGTGTTTTTATGTTCCTGGATTCCCAGTTGTTCGAAACAACTGCATTAATTGTGCAGGGAAAATAACCATTTACTGTGGGAGTGACAATTTTGTTTTCAGAGTTGTAGATTGACAGAAGATAATACCTATTCAACTCTGCTGGGCAGCAGTGCTCAGCAGTAACCTAAATTAGCTCTCAATGTGTTATTCTAGCTAGACTTCCTGGCAACTAAAGCAGCTTGCTTTAAGGCTAGCAGACACAGTCACAAAGAAGAAAGGTAACATTTCATCATGTTTTTCTTCCTGGATTGATTATTCCTCCAATACTTCCAGGTTCTGCTCTATGGCAATTTAGACCACAGCGCTTCATTCCATAATCAAATATACCTGTCCTAGCTTCCACAGGTTTCCTTGTAACTTCTATAAGGAATGAAAATGAAAAAGAAATAATAAATATGACTGTAGCTAGGGAATATGCAAGACAGATATTCAAAATCACTGTAATAAGTATTTGTAAAAATGTAGTAAGTCAAGTGTATAAATGGAGGGAATTAAATGCCATGGTAAATTTACATAAAACAATGTTTAAAGCAGAAATTGGAATAAATATAATATAGATAAGTAGTAATCCTCCCCCTGCTTAACTAGGCCATTAATAACAATTTTCAAGGACAGACTGCAAAATATCTTTAAAAATGGAAAGTCGTATGAGAGACTAGAAAAGACTGATCCAGGAAAAACAGAGTCTAATTTTGCCCGCAGTTCTGCATCCTATGCACAATGTTTCCTACTGTAAGTCTACCTATACTAGTAGTAACTATACACTGAGACATAATGATGATACCCCTTTACTGTGGTCTTCTTACTTAAGAGCTTTTTTAGGACTTTTTTCTAAACTTTCATTATGGAACAGCATAAAATATTCGGCCATAGGGTTTTTTTAAGAGCGTAGCAGGAAAGGATTTAGAAATAGAAAGAAAGTATGCTATTCACTTGAATTTTATAAAGAAGCTATTGGAGATGACAATCCTGACATTTTTTGCTTTTCATAATGCTGCAAATATAGCTGCTTTACAAAGACAATCATTCCTAAGAGTGTAAGAATTACTAGGTTTTCTCTGCTGATCTTCAAGGTGTAAATGACAGGTAACTTAAATACCCTGCCAAGTGCAAAAATTCTTTGCAAAACATCTCAAAAAATACGATTTTCTGTTTTTTCATAAGACTTCACAATCTGTATTATGTCTAATCCTCTAACATGTATTCTTCTGTTTTCTCTTTACCTGCAGGATTTCTTGTGAGCAGTGCACATGGCTTTAAGTATTAGAAAAGTAAATGGTGTCTTGAATAGCAGAATTAAATTCAGAAGCATCCTGCACTGATAGGAAATCACCTCTAAAATATATTCCTGCAGGCAGTTGTTCTACTAATTCCTGGATACAGACAAATATCGATCTAATCCCAAAAGTAACAACTGTCAGTATAGAGAGTTTTCTGTGACTCATGTCTCTGTAACTCTGACAATATAGAAGAAGAGTTCTCCAGCTGGGAACAGAATTTGCTGCTGTTTTCTGACTTTTCCTTTGATATTTTCCTGCCAGCCTAGTTGATCAGTAAGTGATGTATTAATGTAAACCACCCAGCTGAAACAGGTTCAGAATCTGAAAGCTACAAAGACAGGAAGGAGATGAGGGAAGAGAGAGAGTGGGTCAGATCAACTTCAATGTGCTTTTTTTCATATGGGAAATCTCTTCAGGCATAAATGATGACTTCATGTTACAGAATCACAGAATAATCACGGTTGGAAAGGAACTCCTAGATCACCGAGTCCAACCATACCTACAAGAACAAAAAACACCTAAATAGCTGACCATTAGAAAAAAAAAACGAAAACAAAAAACCCACAATCCCCCTACATGCCTGCCCCTAGAGTATGTCATGAAGCACCATGTCAACTCATTTCTTAAATAACTCCAGGGATGGTGACTCAACCACCTCCCTGGGCAGGCTGTTCCAGTGCCTCACCACTCTCTCCATAAAGAATTTCTTCCTAATATCTGATCTAAACCTCCCCTGCTGCAACTTCAGACCATTTCCCCTGGTTCTGTTATTAGTAACTAAGGAAAAGAGGCCTACACCCACCTCTTGACAACCTCCTTTCAGGTAGTTGTAGAGGGCAATAAGGTCCCCCCTCAGCCTTCTCTTCTCCAAACTAAACATGCCCAGCTCCCTCAGCCTCTCCTTATATAACTTGTTCTCTAAGCCCTTCACGAGCTTGGTAGCTCTCCTCTGGACACGTTCCAGCATCTCAATGTCTTTCCTATAATGAGGGGCCCAGAACTGAACACAGTAGTCAAGATGAGGCCTCACAAGGCCCGAGTACAAGGGCACAGAAACTTCCCTTCCCTGGCTGACGACGCTATTCCTTACAAAAGCCAGTATCCTGTTGGCCTTCTTGGCCACCTGGGCACATTGCTGGATCATGTTCAGCTGGCTGTGTACCCGCACCCCCAGGTCCTTTTCTGATGGGCAGTTTTCCAGCCACTCATTCCCAAGCCTGTAGTGCTGCTGGGGGTCGTTGTGACCAAACTGCAGGACCCGGCACTTGGCCTTATTGTACTTCATACAATTGGCCTTGGCCCATCAATCCATCCTGTCCAAGTCCCTCTGAAGAGCCTTCCTACCCTCAAGCAGATCAACACTCCCACACAATCTGGTGTTGTCTGCAAACTTACTGAGGGTGCTCTCAATCCCCACATCCAAGTCCTCAATAAAGATGCCAAACAAGACTGGCCCCAAACCTGATCCCTGAGGGACACCACCGGTGACCAGCAGCCAGCTGGATTTCACCCCATTAATCACAACTCTCTGGGAATGGCCGGCCAGCCAGCCAGTTTTTAACCCAGTGAAGAGTCTATACCGTGATTTGCCAGTTTCTCCAGGAGAATGCTGTGGGAGACTGTGTCAAAGGCCTTACTAAAGTCCAAGTCGATAACATCCACAGCCTTCCCCTCATCCAAAATGCAAGTCACATGGTCATAGAAAGAGATGAGGTTTGTTAAGCAAGATCTCCCTTTCATAAACCCATGCTGGCTGGCCCTGATCGTTTGGCTACCCTGCAATTGCCGTGAGATCTCACTCAAGATAATCCTCTCCATGATCTTTCCAGGTACATGTTCTCTCTTTGCATCATGCTGGCCACACTGACAGATTTCAGGCAATGCCAAAACATACATTTATCAAACAACCCCTTCATCAGCACACTAATCTGGGGTGGAATTAGAGAGATCAGCTAGAGGTAGGGCAAATAGTAAGAACTGGCACATGGTACTTCCATATTGGCTAACCAGTGTTTAGGTCAGCTTCCCAGAGCAACCAAAGCATTTTGGAGAGCCCTAAGATGCTGTCATAAGGATATAATCTGAAAATAGGACTGTTTGATTAGCCAGATGAGGTATCCCAAGTCTGAAGAATCAGCATCTTAGAGCTTGTCTAAAATGAAGTGTCTTCCCAGAGGAAAATGAGATGAGGAGAAAGGAGGTTCCACACTAACTCTCATCTCACATCAAGAAGGTAGGACCTCAAACTTCTTTTGCAGTCAGGGGAGACGCCAAAATAAGCTATCCTGGAAGCCCAGCTACACCTATCGAGCCATCTCAGATGCAAGCTGAAACTAAACTGCATAACTATGCCTCTTTCCTCCACTGTGCCTACATAACAATGGCACTAACACATCCACTTTTGGATCGAATCTGTGAAAGTTGTCAGTGTTCTTTGAAGTTTACCAGCCAGATGGGAGTTCAAACAGAATCAAGCACTGAATATCATCTCATTTTGGATATAAGTATGAGGTGAAATTGAACCTTTCACATAGTAACAGTTTTAATCAAACCAGGAACCTTGTCTGTTGGCTGTAGCACTGATGGGACATTAGGTCAACAGCACTGGTCACTGGTAAGGGGTCTAGTATCTTTTCAGAGAAACTGTTAGATTCACACTTTCTTATTATTTTTCAGTGCTTCACTCAATGAGATGTACTGATTTACAAGGAGGTTTAGGACTTGAGGGAGAGAGATCAATAGCTTTTTAGTGAATTTGTGCTATTTGTGACAATTCAGAATATAAAAGAGCCCCACGCTGTCCAACTTTCATGGCTAGAATGAGAAGAGCAAGAGTCATTGCCTTGAAAGATGAGAAACTGATGCCAGAATTATTTTTTTTCTTTTATTTTGCACCACTGGACAAAATGCAGGGAGACAGGACTTTCTGCTGGACAAGACATAGCTTAATTTAGGTCTGCCATGAATGTTCCTAGGATTACCTACACAGACTCAGTGAGTATTAGTTAAGATACATGAACAATCAGACAAGCTTCTGTAGAGATGCTTATTGCCCAAGCAAAATCTCGTTGCCTTTGCATACCACAGCCAGATTGTGTGTGCAGGTGAAATTTTTGAGATGCATCAGATTTATTCTGTACACATGAATAGACTGTTACAGCCTGGGTGCACAATTGCACAGTATCTGGATAAAAATCAGGCTTTCTGCAGCCATACTGAATATTTCAATTATGCACTAAATCGGTCTGATGCTCTTCTGAAGTACATGACCTACTTTACAAGTATATAGCACTATACAACAAATGCATGGTAGTCCAAAACACTTTGGACTAAGTGAATCAGACCATAGATTTGATTTATGAATGAGTTGTAGAAATGCTGTGGAAATGCCTGTTATGAATACAGTGTTATGAGTAGATCTGTTTAAAACAATGTTGTTTGGTTCAAAAGGGCTAAATCCTCCTCACATATACAGAATTCATATTCCTCAAAAGGAATAAAGGAAACAAGCGAACTCAGGTTTTCAATTTGTGGGTACAGAGATATTAATTAAAATGGATTAATTTAATTAACAAGAGCCAAATCTTCCTTCCTTAGAATTTGAGCAGCATCTCCAAGTATGTTGCAATTCACTGAAAACATGTTTGGCAAATAAAAAATTGAATTGCGGTGATAGATATTAAAAAGTGAAAAAAGAGCTTGTTATAAAAAAGATAATTATTTGCACTTAAGCCCATCTGGGTTTTTGTGCTTATGTAGTTTAGATTAAAGTACTTTATTTCTGTCTACTAATTAAGACTATTTATTACTGACTCCTCAGATATTTATACGAGAGCTTGAATTACTATTCTTACAATGCTTATTTTAATATGGTATCAACAGAAATAGAGGATGACTCTTGAGAATCTCTGGAAAACACTGAATAACGTCAAATCCTAATGAAATTGGTGGCAGTTATCACGCTCAGGAGAAACTCACAGCAAGTTGTAGAATCAGTCTGTGTCAGCTGAACTCTTGTTTCTGAGAAAACTGCTAAGTACAGTGCACTGGCAATGCCTAATCAAGAAATCATAACTTAGAGATCAGCTGAAAAGGAAATCTGAAAATTCTTGTAAAGTTTGTTCCAAAAGTATTAACAGTGAGTGCAGAAATATTTACCCCTTAAATCTAATTAGAAATTAACAATTTAGCTAAAGACTATGTAGAAGTGAAAAAGATAATCAAATATTCACCAAATTACTACACTGAGTTTTGGGACATAACAATAATAAACAAGTGTTTCTTTACAGTTGCTTTCAAAATCACATCATTTTCCGTGTTTCAAGCAGGAAGGCAAATACTTAACTGGTATAAATCTTACAGTAGCAGTACAGGTATTTATTTCAGCTGTGTCTGCATTGTGGTGCTTCTCATAATGGTGACATTCTAACTGATGGATAAGGATAATAAACTCAAGAGTCACGCTCTGATCAGGAGTCTTGATACAGTCACTTAGATGGAAGTGACATCAACAGATGTAAGCATACAGAGAAATTAAAAAAATAATCTCAGGCTTTTAAAGTAATTTTCCCCAACTCTTTCTGACTCCTGATGCATAACAGAAAGATATCTAGGGAGGCACAACAAGGGAAGACAAGAAATAAGACACAGTTTTCAAAGTTAAGCATGACCCCTGGCCTGAGAAAAATAGAGAAATGCAGTTTAAAGAAAACAACATTAAATGAACTGAGAAACAAAAAAATCACCCACAAAAAATAAATTAGAAAAATGGTATTTGTGAATCTAAGCGTTATTGCCTATGTATTATGTCCTCTGACCAGTACAAATTGTCCAGTCTCCAGATGAGGACCACATTTCCTAATACCAGTTAGGTTTTAGGTGAAGAAATATTTTGAAGCTTTATAAGTAAAGGAGCAATAAATAATGTCGATTAGGAGATGCTAAATATTCATATTATTGTCAATGTTTGTGTTTTATAAAAATTCTAATTGTGTCCATTTGGACCATTTCCATATGGGACTTTAACGAGCCATTTACTATTGGTAGTAAGTCATTAGCATCAACCTAATCATTCTCATCTAATTTTCTAAGGATTTTTATTTTCTCCAGAGTGATTGCAAGTCTCATTCCACCAAATGGAAATACTTAAAAATGTATCAGGATACTCTACAGCCTTCCAAATAGCTCTTGCATAACTTCTTTCTTAATTCGGCTTAACTTGAACAAATAGCCCTGTTCGTAGAAATGCATGTCCACAACCTAACAGAACATTCTACAAATTACTAAAGATGCTTATTAGAGGCACAGTATCAATTATTAAAATAAACAGCTATTTTCTGTGGTGTCCTTCAAAGAGAGAGCTAGGGGCATTTGCCACCAAACCTGCTACAGACGCAGAAGTATTTGTTAACCGTTGTTTTTCATCTCAAATATAACCACTAATCTGCATGTATTAATCCCAATATTAAAAAGTATCACTCTGCAATGTAAGCAATACATAGATTGGAAGAAAAATGCATTTTGGCCAGATGGTAAATATTTGAAAACACTGGGGTTGCTGTTACCCAACTTTTATTATGCCTTGAATGGTAAGGATTCATAGTGGGCCTTGCAGAGTAGACACCAGCATTTACAAATGAGGGGCAATCCCACAGAAATTCAGGGAGTAAGGAGGCTTTGGGAACAAAGTGGGTCTGATTAGAACCTGAAGGGAATCTCAGAGCAATTCCAAGAAAAATTTAGATCTGAAAGCAGACTTGGTAAGGGTCTCTTCAGAAAGAGTAACATCAGGCATGGGAAACATAGCAGAGTAGATGCTACTCTCACATTTCCCACATAAGCACTTATCTTGCTTACCTTGTGCTGAGAGTGGTTTCAGGAACTCTGAAGAAATCAAGGCATTTCAGACATAAGGCTGTAGCAATCCTCAGAACAGGTGTCATGAAACATTTACCAAAATGAGCTTCCAAATACAAAACTTCTGCATGTATTGCTTCAAACAGTAACACCAGATGTTCCCCCAGTGAGCAGTGCAGCGTAGGTGGGGAGCTGGCAGTGCAGGCCTTCATATAGAAGTGATATCTTCTGCTGAAAAGCATTAGCCAGGTGCTCCCTGTTAGCAAAGTAGTAGGAAAAACGTGTGAGTTTTTGTGGTAAGAACCTGTTCCATAACCATATGCAAGTTTTATCCACGGACAGACTAACATGAAACGCATTCTTGTACAGTTTCCATGCTGTGCTATCTAGGTTAACTGAAAACTGTGTTAGAAGGATTTTACTGTAACTTAAGTCAACCAAAACTAACAGTATGAGCTCCCAAGCATTCACTCAAGCATACTTCCAAAGCAGTCTGTACACAGTTGTGTTTTTCGGATTAAAGCACTGAGCCTGTTACTTTGGAGATGAGGCACAATAACAAGTTAAAAAAAAAAACAACTGATCAACTTCAGTAAGAGTCCCATGTACCTTGAAAGAGCTTTTCAACATAGTACTGGTTTATCTCTCTTGAAAGTTACTGGAGCTTTAGTCATTAGACAATCTTTTCCCATTGTGACTCAGAGACTTCATTTGAACCTAGTGTGTGTGTATCATATGGAAATGAGGATGTGAGTTTTCTGACTGCAGGTTGGCATGGTCTCCATACTGAATTTCTCCAAAACAGTTCCTAGCTATAAAATTAGCAATCCCTTCTCTACTGACATGCTGTTGAACATCTGTTCTCAAGCCTGAACAGGGGTGGTCAAATCCCAGTTCATTTGCTTTGGGGCTGTCCTTGTCCAGACTCTCCACACAGGATGAATAACCTTCACTCAACTACTCCAGCTATGAAACACATGGCAGAGACACATCTGATTTCACAGTATACCTAAAATTTCTACTTTATGGATAAGAGAACTTGAATTTATAGTATAATCTTCTTGTTTCAGGATGATCTTGTCCTGCCACAGTTTTGAAACAAGTCCTATTACCAGAGAAGATGTATTTCCTGCTGCTTAAGGAGCAGAGACAGCACCCTTGTGGTTAGCTTGTGTCACTTGGTACTTGTCCCATGCCAAGAATGGAAGGAATGGTTAGCGTGCACAATCCTTGTCAGCTCTGCACCTGACAGTACTTTTGTCTAATGCTATAGATATTTCTATTTACTTATCAGTCTTTAAAGATATTGCCTCCTACTTCTTCAATGATTTTTTTTTCCCCTGTTTTTCAGTACATGAATCTTGGCAGTGCTCAGAATAAATACTCAAGACATGTACGACTCAAACTGCTACTGCAAACATTATAATGGGAAGGAAGAAAAGACATAAGACTCTGATGGCACAACAGTGATATATTTTTTCATATGCAGGCAAGTGTGCTGATAGTCCCATGTTTTAGTGGTCAGGAGTGGTTTTAACAACATCCTTGTCTCTGCTCCTTTTAGCAAAGCCATTCCATATAGCTTGCATGCAGCACTATATGTTCATTTGCTTCCTTGAAACAGAAGAGTGGCTGTACTGGGTCACAAGTACATCTAACTCAGCATTCCATCTTCAATGGATATGTAAGAAAAGCATACAGCAATATTCCTCCAATGTACTTCACCAGCTATCAGGAAATTACAACTTGTGTATCATTCATCAAGGAGTTTGTCTAGGTACTCTTTTAACCCACTTACAATTCTAATCTCTACACTGTCTTGCAGCAATGAGTTCCAGAGTTTAATTAGCCTGCTTTTATGACAAAGTGGAGGGTTTTTTTGGTTTTTTTTATTCCTACCATTCTATGTACCATTTGATATTGTCTTATCCTTCTATCATGAGAAAATGAATACCAGTTTCCTGTTCCCTCTTGATACCACTCACAAGCTTATCATAGTCTTTACTGTATTCTTGTGTGTGTTTTTTCTGTGCTGAAAACAATTCTGTGCTTTGTCACCCATCTCAGTACCTCCAGTTCTGTTTTAGCCTTTCTGAGATGGGTAAACAGTACTACAAAGTGTATTGAAGATGGAAACAAAGATTTCCTCTTAATCAACCATAAGGTGTTTTTTTGTTAAATGAAAACTTGTAAAGGTAGAATAGAAGTCAATCTGGCCATTTCATTTAAATACCTTGAAAGGGATGGATTTGATCAACATCTTGAAAATCTGTTTTCTAAGCTTTGAGAAAATAACTAAGAACCCTTGAACTGCATTACCTTGAGAAAATCCAGCACCTCACAGGATCAGGCTGTAAAATACTATCTACATCCAGTTCCAATGACCCTTTTATTACACTGCCTTTAGATTTAGTAGAAAACAAAAGACAACCCTGGAGGGTTAATGTTTTCAAAATCAGCTCTAGTTGAAGACAATCAGTGCAGCTTTTGATAAAACTGATCAAAGGGCAATTCTTGACAGCTTGGAAACATGAAATGCAATTATTTGCCCTCTTTTAGTTTTATTTTTTCTTCTTGGAAGACCAGTCTTTGTTTTGAATAGCAGCAAACGTTATTTCTCCGTTATTTTAACTTTTGCACATGAGTCCTCATTTCATTACAGCAGAGTAAAGGTAGTGCAAGATTATCAAGACGTCCTTTGTCTTCTGCTATATTAAAACCTTTTTTGCAATTTATCTGTCTTTTCTTTCTCTCTCTTTTACCTCTGGGACAATTCACACATCAGCATGTTCTACTGTTGTCTTTATATTGCATGAGCATCCCCTTGAAATATTCCCACAGAGCTGATATTTCTCCTCTTTTCATTACTTTAATTTAAAAGTGATTAAGATAACGTATTTGGCATCAGACTTACAAAGAAAAGAAAAAGAAAATTTGCAACCCCTTTTAAACTGTGGTACTGATCAAGGGATATATAGATCCCCCATTGACAAGTAACTAGAAGCACCTTAAAATTGCTTTCCCTTAGGCTTAGTACAAAAGCTGCAGGGCATCTATCTGAACTCCATGTAATCTCACAGGAGGGGACATGTTATTTTGCTATTTTAACCCTTTAGAAATGCCCACAGTATTTACATCTCTCATAATATTTAATTAGTCACCTCTCCAGCACCTTCACAGTTTTCTTTCAGGCTATTTGAAATCAGGCCACTTTGCAGATACTGACATGCAGATTAAACCAAGTCTTTAGTCACCAGCAGTCCACAGTTTAAAAAGTCTTTTGGGCACAGTTTCTGCTCTCTTACACTGGTGGAAAACTACAGGAAGTCTAAAAATCTCAGTGACAAACTTTCCTCCATATTCCAGAATGCTGAGGTTGTAAAACAATTCAGTCCTTGTAATTCCTTTGAACCAAATGTTAACATGACTAATACAGAAATATTTAACTGAGGGACCAGCTAAGAGAGATAATTTCTATGCTACCAGATACTTATATTGGTTATCACCCTCAGTTAAGTTTAAAATTGCTTTTTGACCTTCTCTATTTAAGCTAGTAGATTTAAAAATGCAAGTCTCTGCATTCTCAATTCATTGCTGCTTATTAGATGGTTTCAGCATAGAGAAGCAGCATTGTCTCCTAATTTTAGTTTAGAATAGTAAGAAAACCTTACAGATTCACCATAGATATTCACAGTGAGGACCTGAAAAGGCCATGAAGACTTTCCTGCTTCTGTTTCCCCATTCATATTATGGAGTTGAAAGTCTTACCTTATAAACTAGCTGGTAGGGAATTTCAAGAGAAAGACTATTTTCCAAATGCCAAACATAATAATTCATTAATTCCATGGGCAACATGTCTATGAAGACTCTTTAAGTAACAGCCTGCCTCTGAACACATTTACAGAGTGTGAATATTTCTTATCCAAATACTATTTGTTTGTTTATTTTTGGCAAGTAGATGTTTTGGCTTACACCCCAAATGGATGTAAGTGCCCGTTCTGATAGTGACTGGGGGTAAACCATCAGTGTCATAGTCATCCTTGAGAAAAATATCACCCCTTTCACAGGAAAAGGGCAAGCTGATGTGTGCTCTACAGCGCCAAGGATGTAGATAACTTGCAAGACTTCATTTTTCATTTTCATTTTTCTTAAAAACTGAACCAAAAGAAAAAAAAATTGCCAATATTTTTATGATTGATTTTTTCCTATTGGGACTGCCATTTTTCATGAAAAATTATTTTTGGCAGCACTGTCTCTTTCAATTGAAAAGTTTTCCACCTGAAAAATCTCAGACAACTATAAGGTAACAAATGCTGCAATGGTAACTTTCATGCAAAATACAGTGCAAATTTCATGACTAACAATACAAGGAGCTTAGTTTTCTAACAACAGGGTATTCAATTTTCTATAATGTTCATGATTAAGCTGTGTGCTTAATAACATCTGACTTTTTGTCATGAAATGCTGTGTGGATTCAGTGTGCCCACTCACTGTACGGAATGCCCAAACAAATAACATGCTTAGAAAGAAACACTGACCTAGCTTTTTGGCGATCTGTCAGGAACAGCCAAAAAGGGCCATTACAAACTAGTACCAAGCTTGTTGTTGACTTTAGCCCTATTGATATTAGGAGTTTTGTACATCTGAGGCAGCAGAAAAGTATGATTCAAGGAAGGTGCTCTAGATCCAGGAAGGACCTGAATTCAAATACAGACAGTAGATCCAGGTTCTGTACCCATATGCTGGGAAACCATGCAGCATAGCAGGGAACTGAGAAACTTCTCTGACTCCAAGTTTACACAAAATAAATAAAATAAAATTTTAAAAAAAGGTATCTTTTAGGCCATTTCCACAACTTCCACAAAGTCTGTGGAGTCACTGAGAAGCTTCCTACTGACTTCGGTGGGACATGGATCAGATTCTGAGTGTCTTTCCTTTTAAATGAGGTTGTTATTTCAAGACAATTAATTTCCAAAATGAATGGATTTAGATGTAATTATCCTCTTTTCTACCTCCCTCTTAAAAATCGGGTAATCCTATGGACCTATGTGGTTTTATTTCCTAGCAGAATCACCACAAAGACTCTATTTGTCTTCTACTGTACATGGCATTTGAACAAATCCCATCTAAATTCCTTTCTTACTTTAATAGTGGATTTGGCAATTAAATTTATAGGCCATCTCTGCTCTGGCATTTAAAGTCCCTTACCATGAAAAAAAAACAACAAAAAACTCCTTAGGAACAAACCTTCCTTCCTTCTTATTTGCCATTCAATAACCTTAATGATATAATGCAGAAATATATATCCAAAAAACAACATTTCATTTTGCAGAAACTAAATAAAACACAGATAGCAAGAAAGCCATTTAATTACATACTTCTAATGCTGTGCTTAAAAAACAGTCATGTCTTGCATGCACATATTTATATATACTCTAGGTCATACATTATTCTGATTATTCTGTTTACTACAAACACTGCCTATACATCACATTGTATTCTCTGATGACTAAGCTTAGGAACCAAGGACTTAAATTTACCTATTAGTATTTTCAGGGAGGCTCAAGATATTTTCAATTTATGACCAAAGAAGAAATAGTTCTTCCATTTCTGCGCACATACACACACACACGCACACATAACACATATATCCTCCTAACAGTATTTCTGTCTTACCAGCTGTTAACCTCATTCCCACCTTTGAATTTGTAGCAGTTTCTCTTGCTGGTGTAAAAAACCCAAGGCTCCTCTCCAACTCCCCTAGTGTTGTTGCCTTTTAGCACCAGTCTTCTTCATGCTTGCTTCTTATCGCCCTTCCTCAGCCTCCATGATTTAGAAGTCTGTTTCTAAGTGGAAGTGCCATTTTAGTTTAATCCCTTTAAGAGTCTGTGATCTCTTCACTGGATAGGTATTGAACATCTCCTTGAAAAAGTAAGATTTTGAGATCCACTTTCACTCTCTAATCTATAGCTTTTAAAGACATTCACTGCTTTGCTTTTTAGCCTCATGCTTTTCTCAGACCAGAAATTGATGGAGGTGGTCTGTTCTATTTTTACTTGTCTTGAGCATTGACTTTTCTGATAATGTCAGCTCTCCTTACTATACCAAGAGGTTGCGTAGTCCTGTCATCCAGGTAAAGCCTAATCCTTCCCTTTTTGTGCAGCCCAGACTACTAGATACTTAGTCAATGTAAACCCACATAGTTCCATTGAAGGTGAGTCCATGCAGTGGAGAGCTGTCTGCTTCAACATTGTCAAGAGGAGTGTGAGTGGACGAGGCTTGGGGGAAAAAAAAAAAAAAAGACCCATCTTTTAGGTATTTTAATAGTCAGGCAAAGAATTTGCTTGCTGAAATACTTGTGATGGGAAGCGAGAAAAGACTCAGGTCCACTGAGACTGACTTTCAGAGGTCATTTTTGTTTCAACTATGTTTATTGTTTTTTGGACTCACTTTCAATGAACATCCCAAGTGCATGAGCTTAATATTAGTACTAAGAAAATGTGATACTAAGTTAAAATATTCACATTCCCCCAAAGGAAAACCTAAGTGCATATCTGATCATAGTAATATACAATACTAGATGATTTGTTAAATCATTGATCTAGAAGCGGAACTTGAACACTTTAATGTAATCAGACCCACACTGTCTGGTTGTACTGACATTAAATTCTGTTCTAAACTACCAGGACTATTTATTTTAGTGAAATATTTGCATAATATGATATTATACCCAATAAATAGCAGCAGTACCTCATAAGGCAGCACTAATAGGCTTTGCCAGAAAAATTTCTTTTTTGAGAGGGGCCCAATCATTTCAAAAAAGTTCTTCTTCAAGTCTAGGAAATTTTGGGGTTTTCTCCCCAGGTCTCCCATCTTTAAATGACTTTAATCAAGTTGCTTTAGCTCTGTTACCACTCCTCTGTTCAGCATTATTGAGCACTTAGTGAATCACGAGCCATTCAAAGCCCCATAAAAACTTGCTTGCCAGTGTAACCCAGTGATGTATTTATTCACTGTTATAAATTTGAAGACTTTACACAAGTTACTTGCAATATAGATCCTTGAGGCTAAAATCAGGTTAGAAGTATATAATTAATCAATCCTTTACAGTTCCAGTTGCAGAAACTCACAAGCAGCTATTTATAGATAGCAAAGCACAAAATATGATGAAAAATACACTAGCATATCTATGGGGTGCTCGTAGATATCTCAAACAAAATAGAGGTAAAAGTGATTATGCCCAATGACTTATTTGATAGCTAATTCCTCTCATAAATCATAAAGACATTGCTGGATAATTTTTCTAATGAGAATGAATTACTGACATGACATAGTCCTTCCATGACATTTGCTAATACACTTCTCTGTCAAACTGTGAAGTTAAGTGTTTTCATCGTGGAGCTAAAGAGGCTTAACATTAAAAACTTATGGAAATGGCTTTAATACTGAGATTTACTTCTAGAATACTTTTGAAAAGCAATATCCCCAGGTATTTATAAAAAAGCTAGATTCTATTTTCCATAGCTTTTGCTGAATTTTTACCTGTATTCATAATCCAAAATGTGCCATTATAAATAATTAAGCAATCAGCATCTGCTATGCTCACAAAACAGTTACATTTCAAAATTTGACTGTTGGCCTGGTTCTGCACCTCTGAAGAGGTAGAGAACTTTGCTTCTAGATTCTATCAGAAGAGGATAAATCACATAGCATCAATCCCCATCACAGCCTTTGGGTCTGCATATACAGTTACATATGTTAGTAGTCTGACCCAAGCTGTTTGAATCACTTCATTGGCTGCTATCTAAATGAAATTGTCAATTTAAAAGGTGTATGTTTATGCTGTGTATACTACTTGCTGAAGTATAAATATAAATACCAGGGAAATGGGTTGTTCATTACTTCAGACTAATCTCAGTTAGGGACCTCACATTAAGACCCCAAGCTGTGTTTCCCCGGTCTTTGCCACGCAGGGAGCAACAGAATGTTATCCATGTGGTAATATTGGCAGGGATGGTATCCGTATCCTCAACTCTTTCAGGGCCATCATGCCCATGGTGAACACTAATTACACACCTACTTTGCCCTGACTTATTTGCCACTCATGGAATGTAGATGAAGTTAGCAAAGCACAACTGTCAAATTACCATGAGCCAATAAACTCTAATCCTGTCCTGTATCAAATCTTACCTCTCTCGGTTCTGTCTTTGATGCCTTTTTGGCCTCATACGTTAACTTAGACATTCTGTCTTTACACTCCAAGTGAAGTTAAACATCCTCTAAAACACAGATGGTTATTACAGTCTGGACTGGGAAAAAAAAAAGAAAGGAAAATGTAGCAGAAACCCTGAAAGGTTTTGATTAGATGATACACTAGAAAACAGTCTTGCTTTTGGACATGCTAGCTACCCAGAACATGTAAAGGCCAGAATAAAGCTGTATTTACATTAGTTTATCTTCAAAACTGCTGTACATGTCTGTGTAACAGCGTATATGACAGCACATACCAGAGATGGTGCAAGTCCTTCAGCTGTTAGCTCTGTGATGTGCTCTCTCTTATCAGTCTTCTGTGACTAAACCAATCCTGAAAGTTTTCTGTGAAGATAACAAAAGCCAAAAAAAGTGAGAGCAGCCAACAGCTAGCTTATTGCCATTTTACCCACAGTTACACAGTTTTCATAAATTAGACTGTCACCTTTCAATGGTCTTCCAACCCATGCCTACCATACTGTAATCATTCATTCAAACTGCTTTACTTGTTTTTGCAAAATTTGTATTATTTCCTTTCAAGAAAACACTAGCATTGCATTGACTTGGTTATAAGATATACTGCATCCTGGTGAGCCATAAAACACCATTTCTCATAGGATTCTTTAATACAGAATATGGAAGTGAAAGCCTAAGATTTTGACTGAAGATGCTGTGGTTGGTTTTGCTTAAATAAGAAGAAACAAAGATTCCTTTTTAACACCTTACAGAAGATAGGTAATTTGGGGAAATTAAAGCCATGGATAGCAGTTCTCTTTCTCTTTGTGACCAGCGCAAGTTTTGTTCTAGGCTACATTAAGAACTAATAATAAGATTTGATTCACATTTACTTTTATCATTGTATAATCTTGCCACTTGTCTACTGTTTGTTATTGTCCAAAAATCTTAATTTGATAGTGAACACAAGGAAGCCTATGTTTTAAATGTCTCCACTTTCAAAAAACCCAGCTACCTTCATCACTTACTCAGCAACAGCTAAGACACAAATACAGAATTTTTATAGGCAAGAGCACTGGAACTAAAACTACTGCAAAGGCATTGCATATTTCTTATAGTTATACCCCTCAGTTTGCTAGTTAGTCACAATATTTAATGGCAGCAGGGACCTCTTCAGATTTGGCTTTGCTTATTTTGCTTTGTGCAAAATACTGCATGATCAGTATTCAGGGTTGTAAATAATTTCTAATTACATCTCAAGGGGTCCATTTTGCCTATCTAATTCTTGAACAAACTACTCTCTTCTCTTTATACAAGCTTGGGCCATATATTTAAGCTGTGATGGTACAAACATTTACCTGTGAAGGAACATCTCATAGTGGAACTGCTCCTATTTTTGCATGACTTACCTGTGCAAGAATACAGGGTATGAGGGTTTCTATGCTTTACCAAAAAAAAAGTCTAAAAATTATTTTGCCTTCAGCACATAATATTTACAACCAAGAACATGTGGTTAACGAACAAAAGCCTTTTACTTTCTCCCTTTAATTCAGGCTGTCACTATTTTCATGTTATTTGCCAGATGCATCCCAGCTGCTAATTAAGCCTGAACGAATTAAGGTGAATTGAATCTTGCCTGAGCATCTGCTATTC
Organism: Actenoides lindsayi; assembly: GCA_025331215.1. Lineage (NCBI taxonomy): Eukaryota > Metazoa > Chordata > Aves > Coraciiformes > Alcedinidae > Actenoides > Actenoides lindsayi. The sequence continues at coordinate 135,118 of WTSP01015381.1, read as the reverse complement.
TCCTATTAGCATGGCAGGCATTGAAAAGAAGATGATGCTACATCTTTAAAAAGGCCATTTATACTTAGAATTACTTCTTGCAATACACTAATACATTTTTTTTTTCCTCTTAACAAATACTGTGTAAGTTGACAATAAGATGTGTTGCAGAATATGCCACTGAGTTGACCTGTGTTACGATTCCAGCAGTTTTCTTTGTAGATTCTCATAATATGCAAAATCAGGACTAAAGTTTTAAATTATATTCAAAGATGAAGAAAAACACAGGTATCAAAAAATATACAAGCTGAGTAGCTTGATCACAGGTGATGAAGGTGCAGCCTCAATTCCTCTCTGTTTTTAGCAAATTTCCTAACAAATAAAAAGTACAAGGTAGTGCCAGGCAGTATTCTGTGAGCCTTCTTTCCTAGGGAAAGGAAGTGGCTTTTGGGCACCTCTGCTAAAACAGTCCCCTGTGCAAACCTGTGAGGTAGAACAAGATGTCTGACTAGGTCTACTTGTAGCAAATACACAGTTACTGCATAAGGAGCTTGGGTCCTGTAAAACTGTAGTTAATATAGTATGTAAAAAAAAGAACTCAATATTAAAAATAGTTATGAAAGGGAAGCAAAAACTAAGTCATTTTGATCCTGGAGACACTTTTAGGTTATTTCAGATGCAAAGAAAATCACTTCATAAAAGAAATATAAAAATGATTAAAACTCTGTGCCTTGAGAAGGTGCAGAGTTTGCTATTACACAATTTGCAGTAAGTCTTTAAAGTGATAAAATCTTGAATATTAGATGTGCATCCCTTAGGGCTTTCATTTCATTTTATAGTGAAAAAGGCTAATACAAGTTCATAGTAATCAAAAATGGTGATAATTGCCACTACTAAAATTCTCTGTAAAAAGTTTGTGCTGTCTTACAGAAAAGTAAGTGAAAATTAACCAAAGTTAATAAATTTACTTATTGCACAAGAGACAGTTGGAAAGTGAAGTTTGTAAATGTAAATGTCTAGAAGTCAGAGATACAGTTCCTCAGCTGTAAGCATGATAAATTTCAGTTCTGTAAATGGTGTGTTGTGGCAATTAAAAATAAGGATTCACAATGGTAAAACTGCTGAAATAATGTTTCTTGCTACATGCCTTCCCATAGGAATATACCATTAAAGGAAAATCTAACAGACTTTGCACCCAATAATGAATTTTCTTTAGCTTAATGACAAATGAGAGTCATAGTACCATTACCTGACAAAAGATGATTAAGTATTAATGCCCATTGAGCTAAAGAAGAAAACTAGAGCTATTGATCCAAAACTGGACAAATGCATTTGTTTTATTAAGACTAACTGAATTTTGCCAGTTCATAATGGTAAACTCAGCACCATGAGAAGAGTAGTTAATGATAAGACTCTGGAGATCTTAATGATGCTTGGCTTGTCATGAGCATTACCTGGAAACATTTAAGTAGGTCGATAAATTAATCTCCACCATTAAATTCTGTGTAAGCAAAATAAGCCAGGGAAATGGGTCTAATACAGACAGTGAGGGAATCTTTAAAATATAGACTGCAAGACTTAAATATTTCACCTGTACTTGAGTAAAATCTGAATATTCCATCAAATCTGAATCCTGTTTTTTCCAGCAAATACAGTAAAAAGCTGATTGTTCTTCCTCTTCCATGAGCATATCCTGAATTGAAATAAGCATGAAAAAGAGTATCAAGTGGAAAATCAGTCCCATTTTTTGTTGAGTCAAGGTTCACAAACTCTTTTTCATAATTTATTTAAAAAAGTATCCAGAACAAGCTGACCCTCTTCAACTAAGCCATGCAGTATTCCTGAAGAAACCTTCAGGATCCTTTCTTAGGACTATTTGTGTTGAACCATACAAATGACAAAGCCAAGAGCAGCAAGATTAGTGTGACAATCAGAAGACAAACAATAGTACAGAATCCAGAGAACTAGTTGCAAATGAGCAATGCAGAATGCATTTTGGATGTTAGATTTTAAATTTTAAGCTAGTCATTAATTCATGAATGATTCATAATTCACACTTCATAACTGTGATGCATAATAATTACTGAAAAAATGGAAAGTGCAGGAAAAGAGATAACAATTGATATTGAAGAGGTAACAATGGATAGTGAGTTGATGAGAGAAGAGAAATATTCAACATCTCCTTCCTGATTGAGCAGCTAATCTCAAAGTTACAACTTTTTTATGGCTTTCTCAAAAACAAAGCACATTTTCTACTTACAGTTCAATGTTTTAACAAGAAGACATAGACTCTTCATACCTGGCTTCTTCATGGACCAGTCCTAGTTAAAAGAAGGCAGTGTTTGTGTGTGAAATCAAAGTTGGAAAAGAATTTAAAATCTCAACAGAATAAAAGACATTGTTACTGTAGATGCTTTATTGTCAGATGAAAGAAAGAAGACAGGACAGCGCAGGATAGAAAAACATTGTGCACTTCTATTTACACATATATGTAATGATACCAGGGTAAAAATACGTAGAAGATCTGTACAATGGAGTTCTACAGAGAAATCTACATGAGACTTCACTAAGTGAAGAATAATTTGTCATACTCCTTTTCAGAGTAACAGAATATTAGAGGGGACATTATGATGATCATAACAAGCACAAGAAGGAAGACAACATAGAATGAAAGCATTAAAGATTTAAAGATGTTAATTTAAGCAGAACAAACTTTAGAATAATGTGTGAAGTGTTGAGAGAAATTGAACAGGATACAGAGAGAGAGAGAGAGAGATGGAGATGAGGCAGAAACTGAATGTTCACAGATAATTTCACTTACCTAAGAGATATATGTCATCTTAGAAAAAAATATATAAAGGATTAGGGATGACATCCAAAAAAGACTACATACGGAGTTAAAACAGGCAGCCAATATGGATGACTAAGAACATGCAGAAAGTAATCCTGGGAAACATGCACAAGAGATCCCTTGACATGTCCTATCCCTCATATCAATTACAACAGGCACGTGGCCCCTCTGGCTTTTCCTGCAATAATTCATTTAAAAATAAAGATATTGTTCCCTACTGTAATTTCTCCATGGCCTTAGTTGTATCGTACTCTTAAATTCTCTGTCTGGTTTGATTATATACATTTAGCAGTTCAAACCTTGTATCCAACTGTTTCACTCTTTTTTGCCTAGGTTTTAATGTTCTACTAAACAAGCAAACATATACAACCAGTAATGTGAAGTGAGGTAAAGTTGAGACGAACAGTAACTTAAAGAACAAACATTGATTCCACCTTTTTTTTTCAACACCATGAAAATGTGTATTTCAGTAATCAGAGAAGGATGAAATTCAGGACTTACACAGTCAGTGTCTGAGTCTGTTACTGATCCACTTGTGACTGTGGAGCAGTTTCTTACAATCATCTGTGAAACAGGAAAATAACACTCCTTAGCAGATCTTGAAGCCTAATAAAAGTTTGTAAAGCATCTTGATATCCCTTCAATGAATGATGAAATATTAAGGTGATGAATGAGTGTTAAATATCATCACGGATTCCAAGACTTCAGGCAGCCCTCTATTCACATCAGTCATATTCAGCAATGGGATTTTAACATGTTGATTCCTTGGTTAACTCCAGGAAAAAGTCTACTTGGCAATACCACTGCCACTATGTTGAAGATACTTGTCAGAGCCCCTTCATCACTTGTGACAGCTGGACTGGCAAGGTTGAGACTCCTATGGCCACCTCTGCTTATACTACTAATTGAAGCACTAGTATGAACCTCCCAGACTTTCTCCCAGTGCATCACAGAGAGCTTATGTCAAATGTTGTCATTTCTGGACCCATCCATCTTTGCTGGACTAAAGACACAGAAGGCAACTAAAGATAGAAGAGTATCAATTGGCTCTCCTTTGAATTTATGTCCTGTCAGGTTGTACCTGGGGGTGGGTAAAATCAGTAAAAAGCAGACATGTCCTTCCTTCCACTTATACACTGGGTTGCATGACTGCTATTTAATTTAGTTTACCTGGGAATTCTTTTTTCCTTACTTTCCTTAAAGGCTGGGCTCTAACCGAATGTTGTGTTTGTTTTTCCTTGAAACCGGCCTTAAGTGTAGTCAAAGTTGCAGTTTAGTCTATGAAATATGTGCATGGCTTAGTGATGGACAAACGAAAAATATTCATCATCACCATTACCAAAGATTATAAAATCATAGAATACCAGATTGGAAGGGACCTCAAGGATCATCTAGTTCAAACTTTTAAGGTAAGAGTCTTAAAACTTCCCAGTGTAGGGGAATCCATCACTTCCACTGGGAGATTATTCCAATGTCTAATTGTTCTCACGGTGAAAAATTTTCTTCTGGATTCCAATCAGAATCTCCCCATGAGTAACTTGTAGCCATTACTTGTCTTTTCCATGTGACTCTCTGTAAAACGGGAGTCTCCATCTTCTTGGTAGCCTTCTTTTATGTACTGGTACATGGAAATAAGGTCTCCTCTAAGGCTATTTTTTTTTTCTCAATGCTAAATAAACCCAGTTTTCTCAGCCTTTCTTCATATGGCAGGTCTTTCAGTCCACTGATCATCCTCATGGCCCTTCTCTGGACCCACTCAAGACTGACTGCCTGCATCTTTTTTGTATAGCGGGGACCAAAACCTAATGCAGTACTCAAGGTGTGGTCTGACCAGCGCTGAGTAGAGTGGGACAATGAATTCTTTATCTCTGCTGGTGATGCCCTTGTTAGTGCAACCCAGTATCCTGTTGGATTTCTTTGCTGATGCAGCACACTGTTCACTCATGTTGAGCTCATTGTCCACCAAGACCCCCAGGTGCCTTTCCACAGGACTGCTCTCCAGCCAGGTGGATCCCAGTCTGGGCTGCATTCCTGAGTTATGTATTCCCAGGTGCAATACCCTACGCTTGTCTCTGCTGAACTTCATAAGGTTAGGTTTTCATAGTGGTTTAATTATACCTAATGGCATTCTTTTCAATATCCATCTGTGTTGCACAGATCCAAAGAGTTAATAACAATATCTCAGGAACCTCCCAAACTGATGCTAGCTAGTCATCATCTTTATTGAATATCAAATAAATTTTAAAATGGATGCTCAGATAGAAGTGTCAGTGAGGAGAAAGGTATGAGTTTGAAACACAATTTCCATAGGCATCCTACAATGATAGTTAATCTATTGTTAGCCTCTTTCTATTTTTAAACATGGATTTTGGAGGTTAAGTGAAAAAATAAAGGAAGTTTAGCATTCATGGAGCAATTTGCTGTGTGGCTTTGTGGGTAAAATTGTTAATTGAGGGTTTTACAAATAAGTTAATCTAAAAATGAAGTTCTATGACTATTCTGTTATTTGACTAATAATAACACCTTGGAAAGCAATTAAGCAGTCATCTCCAAATCACACATGTAGTTACCATTCAGTAAATAAAATGTTATTGATTTTTGTATTAGTAAATAATGAAAAACCAATAACAAACAAAAAATATGTATGAGCATGAATAGGCATTTTATTTAGACATGAGAAAGTTTTATTTCAATTTTTTTGTAGTTGAATTTCAATGTATCTGTGAATATGCCAAGATGACAGAATCTCATTTAAAAGCTGTGAAGACAGCTGACAGAAAGTGCATTAAAAATTAGATTTTGAATTCAAAGAATGAAAGCTTTAAATCACTACAGGCATGACTGTAGGACAAGATTGATACCAGATGCTATTTAGTACATGTTATTAACAAACCATTCAAGCCTTGAAGGGACCTTGTCACTACATAACTTCTGTCTATGTAAATAAGATTGAAGCAAGGATTTATATTGCTAGCGATATTGAGCACCCTGTACATCAAAGAAACAGGACAGAAAGTACTGCTCAAGTTAAAGAAAGTACTAGGGAATACTAAAATCTATGACTTTCCCCTGACTTTGCTTACACACATAAATCACTCTACAGTGCCACACAAAATCTATCTCAGGAAAGCACTGGCTTGCAGAACAAGAACAAACCTACAATTGTCTCTGTGCTAAGAAAAGTATTGCATTAACCAAATACTGTATTATTACAAAGCAGCATACAATAATGCAGATTAAGTTTTAAACTGAAAATATATATACACTACAGGACCTGTCAAAAATCCTTTATTTTCTCTATTTTTCAAAGGTCTTCCTGTTCTTGTTATGCTATTCACTAATAAGAAGCAACACTATGGTTTCAAATACTCAGTGCTCTGGGGATATATTGTGATAACGGTTTAAGCAGCTAAATTCTGGTCTTTCTTGAACTTCTGGTCTATAACCTCCACTGACATATTCATTCAATGTTAACCTGACACTCCTGCCTTTTCTTGTGGTCTCTCTAATTTATCAAAACCAATTCTCCTTTGCTTTGTACTTTAGTCATTACATACATACTTATACAGAAGTCACTTCAAAGGGATTGCTGTGTTACCAAAGGCCAATAACATTTTATACCAATTCTAAAAATATTTTCCCAGATTTATAATTTTTAAGACTGAAGAAACCACTAGGAGATCAGTCTGACCTTCTGTCTCAATGCTTCTGGTTGAACTAAAAATCTGCAGAATCATCCAGTCTGGATGTTAAGACTTGTGAAGGAGAATGCACCATATTTCTACATAAATTTCCGAATATGTAGTTATCCATAGTATGGCTCATTTTATCTTTGTTGTCTTGGCTTGATTTGTCTGACATAAAATTTTAAGCACTAAGTAAATAAATATTTGGTATAAAAACTTGAAGAATCCTGGTCATCAGAAGATTTGAAAGCAGACTTTCAGTGCATTGTGATTTGGTCTTTAAGGTCCTGTCTGAGATACTGCTTTCCTTGTGCTGACCTACAGCCATGGTAACTAAAGTAAAATGCCTGAGCTGCAACCCCGGTTTTACAAGATGAAACGGCAGCTGGCATGTCATTGTCTGCATGAGAAAACTTTGGAACTTACTTGTTCAGAAAATTCCTGATATTTATCTTTTATATTATTGGATCCTTTACTGGGGTTGTTTTTTCCATATGAAGAATTCCATCAGTAAAATGATGTGTTTTGGAGACCATGAAACTGATGGAAATCTCTGAAAACAGATAGTATGACTGTGTTCTATACTGCTTTTTCCAGATGACTTTTCACTTTGGCAATTCTCTATCAGTAATCAAGACAAGATATACAGCAGTCATCCTGACCAAACAAGTGGGAGCCTTTTTTGGCAAGAGCAGCAACAGAAAGACGTGGATCATCTGCAGGATTTTTTCATTTCATGGATGGGCTCAAGGGTCCAATCTCGACTTACGATGGAGGGATTAGAAGAGAGTCTGCAAACAGACCCTCACTGAGGTTTACTCCCCCAAGCTCCTCATGCATTTAATGAGGTTATCTGGCCTATGTTAATTATTGCTGGAAATATTTAGCATTTATCCGCCTCCCCACATGACAAATAAGGATACTGTTCTTTCATGGAAATTCAAAACTGCCAGAAACTACTTGCTATCTCTTTGATGAATCCAGCCCAGAGTCTTTACCTTAACATGATGCCTACAGTCTGGATTTGGTTCAATTTCATAATATCTCTCTTTAAAAATTATTATTTTATTTTAGCCTCCTACTGATCTGCCAATTTGGAACTACAATGTTACTGGATTTACATATATTATTGAAATATGTGGATTTATTCAGTGTTGTTTTAGAAAGGGTGTTAAAGCACAGGAAACTAACTTTCTGCTGTAGATGTGTGTATATATATATACACATGATGTGTCTTTTCCTGGTTGCTTTTTAAATTAATCATGTTCTCTTTCTAAGTCTATTCATTGTAACATCATCATCTAAATGTGAATATTACAGTCTCATCCCAGGCGTTACTGAAATATGTATAAATGCCCTTGATTTGAACAAAATATAGCAGATTTATATTCTGCTATAAATTTCAAATGGCAAAATTAGCACTTCAAGTTCTTGTGAATTACTGAGATTGCAAAGTGCAACAGTATTTTGTCTAGTCAGCCCACAGGCCTTATTCTTAGAGACTGCTGCTAACTGCATTGAGGGTGAGAGGATATTCCTGTTTGTTTTCCAAGTACTGAGAATAATTGAGCTTTACTTTGCTATAGAGAGCTTTTGTGTGATTTTTAGGACTGTCGTAAAACAAAGATGACCGTTCTGGAAGCATGGTCAAAGCCTCAACCTCTGAATGCTCATACAGAATTGCTTAGTCCGCCCTTTTCTGATTATGACATGGTTATATGGTTGTGTTGCTGGTTTTAAAAAACACTGAGAGTTCTCTCTAGCATCTTCTAGTTGCTGGCAGGACCAAGCAGCTAAAAGTGCAGCCAGGTGTGGTCAGATTGTGGAGTCATTCTCCCCTCATTCACACTCCTTATATGGCATGGCTGGCTAGAGACAATGGAACAGACCTAACTTTTTCTCTTCAGCACAAGAGGTGAGCCTTGTCCTGGGTAATTCAAACACTGTTTTTTAATGGTGGAACCTAAAGTAGATTATGTACACCAGTGGCTTACTAAAAACCTGATAATTTGTGGCACTGCCTGGACTTCTAATCAATACACAGTTGTCCTGCCTAGTTGAATTACTGTTACAACAAACAATGAATTTAAAGCATCAACTTAAACTGTATGAGCTTAAGTCACCTCACATAATAAATGCAAAAATTATAACCAGTGAAATGAAAATATATAAACCCAGACCTCCTCTCTTCAGTGACTTTTATTAAGCAGAGATTAATAACTAAAGCCCAATCATGTTAAGGTTGGATGCACTTTTCAACTAACAAATATTTCAGCCATTAAATGATATATTTTACAACATACTAGAAGGTTGCTCTAATACGCTGGTAATATATATTTCACTGAAAAAGAATAAATTCCTTTTTGAAAGAAGGAGTAAATTTTAACCTGCTGAAATGAAAGCTTGATCTTTGAATACTATGGCCTTAGGTTTATTGATGGCAGGTTTTTCTATAAGATAATATGGTTAGTATTATTTTTTATAAAACAATAAAAATGTCATTGTTTGTGAAACTTTCAAAACAAAGTTGAATCTAAATTATGTAACATCAACTTGAAATTGGCACACAGCCTTTTCTATATGATATGGGACAATTAAATCAGAGATAATGGAAGGAATAAACTAATCCAAGCACAAATCACTAGAGAAATTACTGAATAAATGTAGCATACCAAAACAGGTGAGAATGAGCAAATAAATATTATAACTTCAATTAAAAAATGGAGTATTTAATGGACTGGAAAGGGATGTGGGAATTAACGTTGGCTGATATATTTCAAACCACTGAATTAAATCCATAATATCTGTTTGTGTTGCTGTATCTTAATGTCTGTGGTTGCCTGGAAGTCATCTTCTAGGAAACAACAACAACAAAAAAGATATGTATATGTCAGCATGACTAAAATAGTGCTATTTACTGACACCAGAATCTAATTGGAATCATTCTGTGCAGCCACACATCAGGAAGAACACTTAGCTTTTAGAACAATAATACCAGTTAAAAATCATGCTGATCTTGGGAACAAAGCTATTGAACTATGGACTTTGCACACAGGGAGAAATAAACAGTCTCAGAAAAATTCACAGGTTTCTTCAGCAGATGTTTCAGTTCAAAATGGAGGTGTTGGAAAGAGCTGCTAAAGAATCCAGCTGAATTTGTGAGGAGTCTTCATTAACACGAAGGATTCTGTCCACGGACCTGCTTTTTGTAGAAGATGGCTTCACTGCATATTACGTGTGAACCGACTTTCTGAGATGGAAGTTTACTTGGAATTATTTCACCAACAAAACCTCTTTTCATCTAAACAAAAACATCTACAGAAAATTTGACTAGCAAGGGGATTTGACTCTATATGAAACTGATAGAAAATACTCACTGTTGAATATCAGGCACTAGCATGCCGCCTCAGAGGTGGAGAAGCAATGACAGTATTTATTTTGTATCATTTATTCAGAGTGTTAAAATATTCCCCAGGTGCACATCCTATGCACTGAGTGCCTTTCCTGATTAAAGTAAAACCACGTAGCAATACAAAATACTGTACCTCCTGTCTTTAGGGTATCATTGAACAATGTTAATGTACACCACCTCCCCCCCCGCCCCCCATTAGAAAATAGTACTGAGGCCAGTGGATATAATAACAATAGCCAAATACACATTCTTTCTGAGGGTTTCATACACTGGTGGAAGAGTCATAAAACTGTTCTTCAGTGCCTCCATATATTGGGCACTGCTGATAATCTGAAGCACTTTTTTTCTCATTTTTGATTGTCTCACAGACCTTACTGACTATTCCTGAATGTCAGGGTGAAGAAGCATTCAGTACCCATTTAACAACATGACAGAATGCCCTCTGTGGGTAATGAGAAATTTAGATTTTATTTTAATTCCACTTTTCTTCTTTAAGGCACCTCATACATATAAGGAGAACAAACCTACTCAAAAAGAAAACCCATTCAAGAAGAGATCATTTGGAACCACATTTGCTCTGGCTACCTTCTTTAGTAAAAAGGAAAAAAAAATCATCACCTCTCACCATGAAAAGCCTTTATAGCACACCAGTTTTCCTTAGATTAATGTCAGACTTACACTGATCAGCAAGCCTAGAAAATATATGTTGCCTTGTACGTTCAGCACACTTCACTTTCTACTGGTAAGTACCCTTTTTCTCCCTCTTTTTTTTAAAGACTTGCTTACTGAACACAAACAGTGTATTCTTGTGCTGCTTTTTGGTATTTTAACTTATCTTGAAAAAAACCCCAGCAGTTAAGCACAACTTAAATATTCGCTTTCCAAAGCTTGACCAAATTACATTCCACGTTCGATTTCTTCTACTATCCAGAAATAAGCAAATTGAATGTGATATATTGTTAGAGGAATAGGCTCAGCACTTCTATATACTTCAATATTTTTCTGTTACCAACCACCAACTTGTTAATTAGAGAATGATTGAATCTTATGGACTGGAGCATAGAGAAGCTCAGCTATTTGTACATGGTCTGGTCTGGAATTAAAACCGCAGCAGAGGAAAAGGAGAGGGAAACAATACAGTTCACAATGATTTTTATATATTTTTATATATTTTCATACATATATATTCTTGGAAAAAACCCTGACACTAAGTTTTGTTTGCATTTTGGAGGACGGAGATTGTTTTTTTTCACTTTTTAATTCATCACTGACAGCAAAGCTGCAGAATGTTTTTAGGGCACTGTGCTTGGGGGGGTCCTGACACCTTTGAATGAATAGCTTGACATTGGTGTCCAAACTGAATTTCAGCTTGTGTGATTGGAATACAACTGCTCAAGCAACCACCTGAAATTTCACCACCTGTCTATAAATGCTACACAGTTAAATAAAAAATATTAAAAGGGTATTCTGCTGTAGATGTACCTACCTACCTTAGGCGCTTATTTGACCCCTATTAGTGTACTATCAAAGTACCTCACAATCTTACTGGCTTTATGCTGACAACCCCCCTGTGAGGATCTGCTATTATCTCTGCACTCACGCTGACACTTTATGTTTCAAGGAAGTACAAAATCAAACTGATTCAAATGTAATACTACTTTCCCTTTGGCCTTGGAGACCCAAGGCAACTCTTTCTAAACATGGTTTCAATCATGTTTCACAGATTAAATGAATTATTCAGGTCTGTAAATCTACATTTTGCAGAAGAATTTGCTCAGCTTTAAGACCAAGTTACAAAAAGTTGTCTAAACCGCCTCTTAATGGTACAGGTTTGATTTAAAAAGTCATGTAGAAAGTATATATCTTTTGAAATGTACGGTAGTTTTACAATAAGGGGTAAAACTGGTTTTCTTATATTAATTAGAAAAAAAATCACCAGTTCAAAGAAGAACAATCTGTAAGTACAATTGAAAGAGGAGGCCTAATCTGTACATCTGATGGTAAAGAGGAGGTTGTCATACCTCTTTTAGGGATTAGTTTTATCCACGGGTTGAACAGACACTACATACAGTTCTTGGTAAACTTGGAAAGAATCCAATATTCTAGTACAGAAAAGAGAGAAGATCGGAGCAGAGGAAAGAACTGACTGAAAGGTTAAATTCCAGTAAATGATACTTACTGTTGCTTTGTTTTCCAAATAAAAGCAGTGTTTACAGCATTCCCTCTAATTGTGCTAGATGAAAAGGGAAGAAAGTATGAAGAATTGATTGTAGTATCAGAGATGGAATCTTTGGAGGCAGCAATTCTTCCACAAGGCATTGGAATGAGCAAAGGAAGATTGTATTTCTTTTTTTAATCAGTGTAAACCACTTTCAGTTGTGAAAAGGAATAAACCAATAATCAAGGTGTAAACATGACAGAGAAGTTGAATAACAAATCAACTGAAGAAGTCTCTAAAATTAAACTCTTCAATATTAACAGTGGTTGTTCTATTATCCTTTTCAGTCTGAAGACTGATGAGCATTTTCCTCAGAGGAAGTGCTGAATTTGGCTGTCCCTGGCTTCCCCTCTGCTCTTACACATTGATTCCTGGCCTCACACTGTGCCCTCAGCTGAGACAGGACAACTGTTCTGGAGCTAAATGGACAACTGGATCAGGGAGGTGACAAGGTCTCCCAGTTCCTCATTTCTCTTTACTATACAGTCTCAAACTCGTCATGTGCATTCAAAAAAAAAAAAAAAGATTTAGTTAGGAAAGGGAGAAAGGACACCAAAATAAGTGGCTGGATATCCTTGGAGAGGACCCAAAAAGAGCAGCTGTAGGTGCAAGGAAAGAAGGATGCCCTTCAGCCATGTGAACCTGCCTAGAGACCAAGTCATGCTCCAACGTGACCAAGTTACTCACAACTTGTCAGACAATGGGACAAAGCAATTTTGAGACACCAGCAGCACTGGAGGAGGCTTGGAAGCTGCATGATGTCATCTACACCAGTACCACTGAGAATCTCTCACTAGGAAGATTATCTAACAATGGGAACATTTTTCCGGGACAAACTGGTATTTCCTAGCCTGTTCTGTCATCATCTGTGAGGGCTGCTGCTTGGATCTCAAGAACTGTATCACATCTGGCCTTTGTTTTGATAAATAGCTTCCAATGAGAGGCTCAATCCCCAGTTTACTTGCAGCAATTGTCTGGCTAGTACTTTCAGCATTCACATTAAACAGCTTGATTTGGAAGTACCTTTCAACTGACAACAGCAACAAAACCTGTCAGCTAACAATTGTACTTGCTGTTTGGTGTTTAGCTATTGGTAGAAAAGAAAGAAGAAAGCATAAACATTTCATCAACATTTTTAGTTGTAAAAGCTGTTTTCAGGGATATCTCTGATCTACTGTCCTACTAAATAGAGAGCGATGGGATAATTCTTTACCTGCAAAACTTGTAATGGGGCATGTACCAAGCAGGAATAGGCAAGCACTGTCTCCTGTTATTTCTTACTACACAGGTAGACTATAAATTGCTTATTGTCCTAAGCATCTACTCTCTCCACTCAGCTTGCCACCTGCCATTTCTGTGTTTTACCTACAGAATGCCACAAGATACAATTTTTCCATGAGCAAGTGTAGGTTGAACATGTTGGCAGAAAAACCACTGTAGGTACAATCCTGAGTAAACTATTTAATATTATGTGTGGTTTTTATACCTCTATTTATGTGCAGTGTCATTACCACTTATCCAAAGAGGCAATTAAAGTATTCCTTTCAAATTAAGTCACAAATGTGACTCCATTTCAGGTAGTGACTTCGTTATTAACCTGTCAATCCTGATTATTATAAAGCAAACTATTCATTTCAGCTGTTCCTATACTCAATCACTGGTCACCAAAGCAACTGGACTACTGCTGATGCTCCCTGAGTAGAGATCTGCAAGTTTTCAAATGTGAGACCATCAAATAATTGACACATTGTGAAATTAATTATACTGGACATCACACAAATATTAGGATTCAGGAACATTTTCATAAACATGCAATACTTATGTAAGCACTTGCGAATAATGCAGGCACGTTAACTACAGTAGGCTAAACAATGCATTTCATTCATTCAGTGATTCATGTAAATCTTCTGGCACTTTTTAAATTCTCTTTCTTCAAAAATCAAAACATCTCTACTCTGTTCTTTGTATTGAAACCCTTGTATTGTAGTCTGATGGACATTACATTTAGGATCTTTTTCATTACTGCACTGCAAAGTAATCACACAGCTTATCTGAGTGACATCTTTGTCATTTTAATTTTTTTTCTGCTTAGTTTTGAAAAAGTTCTTTCTTGCTCTATTAATAGTGACAAATAAAATTTAAAATAAATAATGAAATACTGACAATTTATCCACCTGAATAAAACTGAAAATTGGAAATACTTCCTTTAAAGATCCTTATTTTTAAAGAAGTTTGCTACGTTGCTCCACCCATGGCTGTAACACAAGGTTATTAACAACTACTCATTCAGATGAGGTATTTTACACCCAACTGCCTACAATCAGTTAGTTGACTATAAAACTGCCCAATTTCTGCGTGTAATCAAAGTAACTGTGTACACATTTGGCATGTAATTATGTTTCTAAATTGATTAAAATCCAGCCTTGAAACGATAGCAAGCTAAGACTTGGCTCCAATGATTAGTTCTTAAAACTTCTTTCACAAGCTTGAGCAAATAACACATTTGCCAAAAAATGCTGCCAACTGTGAAAGTTAATGATGATAAATGTAACACAGTTCTCTCATCACCAACATACAGAAAAAGGCTTTTGCGTCTTCTAACTTTAATGTCCACCAAGACAAAGATGGCACTTCATGTTTTTTTTCCTTTAACAAGGGCAGATATGTTCAAAAGTGACAGTTAAATTTGTTGGAGGTATTAAATTGCTAATGCTAATGCATTTTACAATCTTCTCAACTGATTTAATATATTAGACTGTCAGTCAAAAGTCTTAATAAACAATTCTGCACTCTTAGTTTAAAATTATCTTGCTAGATCTGGAGGTTTTCTTATTTGGCGTCCATTGTTAATGTTTACAAACAAATGACATTTTTTTTCTTCATAGGCTGTATCATAGGAAACGTTCATGGGCGTTTCTCTTCTCTTTTTTATTTATTATGAAACAGCTGTGCAAGAGCTTAATGGTGTGGATTTGTGCTTTAAAGCACCTGTGCCTGTAGCTAGACTTCTCCACCTCCTGCAAATAATCTCTCATTTATTCATATTTGAATAGATCTTTCCTCTCATTTTGGGATATTGCAAACTTAAGACTTTTGCAACTTAATACATTTTTGAAGAATGATTTCATTATGTTTATTCTAATATAATGTAATTCCTCCATGGAGTGCCACTTTCGCTTCAGAGACCCATCAGAAGCTCAACAAGTATCGAAGTTTCATGTTTGCAGATGTGATAAACAGAGGTACTCATTATGGCTAATAGACTTTGACAGGAAAGTCATTAAAAATAAAATATTTTCTCTAATTTTGTAGAAAAAAAATAAGAGAAACACGGAATTCATTTTCTGAAGCGCATTTATGGAGAAAACAATAGATATTTTGATACCTGGATATTCTGTGGCTCTCAAATATAAAAGCAGCACTAACAGCACAGGGTTTAGATTATTGTTTGGATAAGTATCCAGATTTTGATACTTTATCTGAGTATTAAATCAGTGTATCAGATTGTTGACAAAGAAAAACTTTTAGAGAATTCTATCTTAAACTGATATTAATAAAACCTCCTTATATTTTCCTTAGCTACCAAGTTTAAGACTCATGAGGTATGAGTAAGTCAGCCACCTGAGGATGTGTTTTTTTCATTTTATGGACATAAGGAAGCTTCCATTTTGATTATATATGTAACTAACCCAAATTTCCAAATGCAAAAGATTACCAGGTCACTTATTCAGAGGATTAAAACTACAATATTTAAACTGAGTCTCTTCCTGACCTAGAATCCCTAAGGTCGCCAGGGCTTGCTTTACCTATACACCACATCCTGCCTTGCAAGGTTTCTGATGATGTCAGATATTTGTCTTAATGTCTTAATTTGGTGATATGCTGTTCAATAACAAAAGTAATCATTCCCTTTATATTATTGTTTACTTGTTTACAAATCCAGGAAAAGTACTAATAAAAACATTAAAGAGAAGGAAAACTGAGGATATTGAGCTGATTTAGTCTTCTGTTGCAATAATTCTCCAACACTGTATATGCAGCTGTCTAATTTCTTGTCTAATTTTTCCAATGAAAATATTGTAATTGAAAAATGTCATCCCTTCCTGAAACCTTTGTTTTTCTTCTGTCTTTAGACCATCATGGCTATAACAATATGTAGAAATATTTGGATTCCTAAATCAGTGGGCACTGAAAATTGAGAACTGCCTCTTCAAGCCTGTGTTAGAGTCAGCGTCACTGGAGCTGCATCAGATTTTGCATACTGCAGATCTATTTGCCTGTCTGTCTATCTACCTATCTTTCTATCTTTCTGTTTGTACATTGAGTATGCTCCTCCACAAAATGAACTGGAAACTTACAGCCAACGTGTTAACTAGAGATTCTTAGAAAATAGGAATACAAGTGCAAACACCAAATATTGAAAATATTTTTAAAATTTTTGCTTTTTCTTTCCTACATTAACACTTCTCAACCTATCAACTTTTGATTTGTCACGTCTGGTTGAATCAGTTGCATCATTTTATCTTACCTTACAAAGCAAAACACAGCATTACTAATGCTACTAGACAAGATATTTTTTCAAGTGTTGGGAGTTTTAGAAGTTGGTGAGATTTTTAGGAAGGGCAGTAGTCCACAGGTATCTGACCTCTTCTAATTGTCATGGATTCCATTTTTCTTTCTCATGAATGATATAAACTGTCTCTGATAGTAATGATTCTGCCACCTAATATGTGGGAAATTGTATGGTCCTCGATGAAGGAATATGTGGTTTGTCAAGCAGACCAGTTGCTGACATTTCTTGACCACCTAATATGTACAGGAATCTTTTTGTATGTTTGGATAGCTATATTCTAGCCTATTTGCTCCATATGAGGATTTAAGGGCTTAGTTTCTGCTTGATAAAGCATACTTAGATCCCTGCCTGCCTTTCTAGTCGTCAGGCACGGTTTTCTTTGAAAGATTAACCTGGTTTAGTTAGGACTGATTTTTGCCCTTACCATCACAGACTCTATTTCAGAGATCCGAGCTGTAAGTGATTTTTAACCACTACCTGTCATCAGTGTAACTAGAGGCAGTGCACCTGGCATGTCCAAAGATCAGCTTTCATTACTAATGTAATCCACTACAGGCTGATGGTTCTTAAGTCTTGGTAGAAAGTGTGAGAGAATTTACATGCTTTAGAGATTAAGATAATGACATGTTAAAAGATGCAATGCCATAATAATACTTTAGAAAACTGATTAACTTTATCCTAAGAATGTGGTTTTGATTAAATAGGTACTGGTCTAATGAATATTTTTCAAAGAGCAGTTACAGAAAAGATAGTAGAGTGATAGGCACATATGTAGGAAATACGCAAAAGCCAGCTCAAACAGAACAGAAAAATTCAATCAAGATACTACCTTTCTATTTCTTCAATGCTGGTCTCATTGTTCCCATTTCCTTCATTTCAGCATTACAAATAGACTGAATTTTTATTTTTAAAACAGGATGCCAAGTATCTCTTCTGTAGATTTGCAATTCTATGAGCTCCACACAGCATCTGTAGTAATAAAAGATAATTATGAACTGGTATAATTTCATTACACAGTTGATCTTGCAAAAAATTCAAGCTGTAACAGCACTGGTCTGCCATTAGTGTGGGATGTGTGAGGAGCTGCTGAAAATAAACTCCCCAAACAATAGGTTTGTTGGGACAGTAGCTGCAACATCTCTTCTAGTCACCTTGTTCCTGGTGGAAACAATTCTGAAGCCGCACTACATGCAGAACTCCCACTGAAGTCCTTGAATAAGTGCATAATTGGGCCCTAGTGCACACTTTAATACATTTGTTTTCATTACCGTATTTACTATCTATGTTTTGGAGGTCTCAGTTATGGTGTGCTCCATGGCCCTAAAACTGCAATGCAACAGCAATAATTTATATTTCCTTTTGAAACAATAATTTAGCAATTATTTTTCCCCTTATGTGTATGTTCTTAGTAAGTACCTCTGTGTGTTCCAGGACAGTATACAAAGACAGCACTTTCACAGAGCATTTTGAACCTCTCATACTTGTAAACTTCTGAAGTGGTGAAGATTGCATTCTTCTTTCAGTCTTTGCAGGCACTTGAATATATGAGATGTACCTTTTCACAGAGAAGGTTTTTTTATACAAAATCCATTGTTAAATTTCCTAGAATTTATGGTTGGTATTTCACTAGACTTTTATGGTTTTTAACATGGCAACTTTTATCTTGTGATTTCCTTTAAAGAAAGTGGATACTAAAAGTTACATATTGCAGTTTTTAGTATGCATTCCCTGGGAAATCTCAAAATACAGTCTTTGAAAATCTCACTACTGAGTGTTAAAGGGAAGGGAATTATCCCATATCTCTCTTTCACTGAAGGATAACTAATATATTATTATTATTTTTTGATTGAATCAGTGGTTAATGAGAAATATTTGCAGACGGCACACAGCAAATCAATATCTTTGTTTCTCCTGCTAATCTTCACTCTACAGATAATGAGCCTTTAGAGGACTGAGAATTTTGGACTATTAGAAGATAAGGATGAAGCGCTGACAGCTTACTCATTTCCTCATGGAAAAATATGTTAGGTCATTTTTTGCATGTGAAATATGATACAGATATATCATCAACATTTGATAAATAGAGAGGTTTTTAAAAACTTCATCTGAAATACTTGACATTCAGCACAGTTTTTGAAAATGATAAAATCATAATTGTAAAAAAGACCTGCAGTATTGCCAATCAGATTCTTGCTGTTATGTGCACCCTGGCACATACATCTTACTGTCCCCCTGCAGAAGAAGGAATGAGCATAAAGAAAAGAGCAATTTTCCTGCCGTAAATTGGAAAGTCTGCCAACCAGCTAAGTGATCTACCATCAATCAGTGTTAAATTCTCCTTAGCTGCAGAAAATTCAAGAACTAACTATTACTGAGAGATTTCACACAGTGACTAATGGTATATGACAAACACATTTAAAATCTGCATAGACCAGCATCACTTTAAAATATAACATGAATAATAAACAATTCTAAAGACATCCTGGTGTGCAAAATAAGATATAATCTCCTCAGACGCATATTGTACACAGAAGATTACCATTCTAGAAGTGCATTCAATATCAATACAGAACAAAGTCAAGTATGCAGTATGACTTTACTTGGAATAGCATCTTTCACACAATATATACTGAAATGTTGCATGTATTCAAGCAAGAGTGTAAAGCAAGATGGCTAGGTTACAGTATAAAGATGACAGTTGAATAAAGCACTGGGCTGAATATACAACTACTTTACTCACATGAGGAGACCCATTAAGTAATATTGAAATCTTGAGGTGAGGAAGGTCTTCTCCTCCACCATGTCATTACTGAAGCCAAAACTAATGCATCTGTTCCAGATGGCAAGCATTCAAATGAATGTGAGACAGTGCTGTTGCTTGCATACTAAGCTGGCCATTTGTCAGTGCAAAAAATCCATTCATGTCTGTTTAGTTTTCCTTTAAAAAGATATTCTTTAGTTGCATAATAAGGAAAAATATTTATAACAAAGGAACATATTAGCTATTAAAAGCTGTGTGCACTTCTATCTGAAGAACAGTTCATTTTCAAGCTTTTAGACCTTTTAATTTATTTCCATTCATTTTCCAGATTTGTATTTTTGATTTAGAATATGAAGTTTGTCATTTTGACAATGGCCTTTCTAGCCACAATGGTCTTTCTTTTTTTTATTTCCTTCTGACAAAAGTGTATTGCCACAGAAGTCAGAGGGAGTATCATTTTTTATTTTATTGGGAATAAGACCTGTTATTTTGGACTTTGTCAAGTATGAAGGAACCGTAACAACCTAGGGCAAAGGTGTCTTTGCTTTAAATGGACACATACTCTGAAAGAAATAGAAATTTGTAAGTCAAAGTACCCAGGGCAAGGCATACTCCACTGAGAATACCAGCAGTTCTAATAATGACTGAAGTGAGATGGAAAACCCTGAACAAACGTAATTGCACCAAACAGCTTCAGGCTGAAGCAGAGCTTCCCCCATTCCCAGTAGAAATAAAAGAGCCAAGAGGGAAGTATAATCAAATAGTTTAAATGTCTCTAGGTACAATGTTGGTAACGTATGGTGTGATCACTCAAATATTAGTCTTGCAGCATTTCTCCTCATCTGTATTTCTGGCTCCCAAAATTTCAGTATTCACAGCTAGTTTGCTTAAAAATTGAGATTATCCATCTCTGAATTGTGACTTTCTGAGTCACTCAGAGATCAGTTCATCTAACTTTGTCTCCTCTACGCTTAGCTATCTCACATTTAAATGGGAGAAAGTGCTACATATGTTAGACAGAACAATACAGACACAAGTTGAGAAGTCTGTTTCAATGAAAATCACAGGTAATACAATAAACAGATCTATATCTTGTGCTTGAGCTGTTTCTGTATCAACAAATGCATACTGTTCCTTGTCCTTAATTCTGGAGGAGCAAACAGTCTATACATAGTATTTGGAAAGCAGAGACTAGATCAGTCAGAACAAACAAAAGTAATTAAATAATCATACCATTAACTGAATTAAAGTAATGACTCAGTGATTTGACTTTACCATATAGAATAATTTGCATTTACAGAATTGCCACCAAGAAATCAGAAACGGGAAAAAAGGAATTCGCACTGTGCTATCATTTGGTGCTATTCTGACTAACTCTGTGCAAGCACATACCATTTGGGATGGAGGGAAGATACAAGGAAAAGGTACTCTGAAAATGTTATGAGTAGAAAAGATTCCAGGTCTGCTGAATGCCATTAAAGACCTACAGGTGTTGCTCCAGAACCTTGAGCAATTGCTCTGAAGGCTATGGAACTTCTGTAGGGAAAGTAGAGGCAAGTGTATAAAACATTTAGCCCAAATCCATCTATGATAGCATAGAAATTCAATGTTAAAAGAAGCCACAAAGTTTATCAGATAAATTGTATTTCCAATTATTGACTTTTCCCAAAGAAAAAAAATAAATGTAAAAATGAGAGTATAACAAGATGAGTTGCCATCTCTCCTTTCTGCTCTCCTTTACTGCTAGCAAAGGACTCTGATGTATTATCATCATATTATCTTCCATTGTTTTTAATAGGGTTTTTATGAGTAGGAAATTTATAACTATATGCAAATATTCTGTGAAGCTAGCAACAAAAGAAAGTGCTATTTAAATTGAAATTCATGTACTAACTAAAAAACATTAACAATAGCAATTAACAACCATGGAGACTGTGCTGTTTCCATCTGTATTTTGCAATATACAGCAGATGATCATCACTCAGCAATACATTAATTTGCTATTGTTCTTCAGTTAAAATATAGAAGTTGTTCTATTTATTTTAAAGCACTTTTATCAAAGTAGTCCAAATCCCCAATTCCTGTCTGATAAAGAATTAGAAATTGTTAAGGATATGAGAATTTACTCCCAGTCATGAGCAAAGTATTATTTCCCTAGCAGGACTTCCAAAAAGGACTCAAGAGATACACTTTGGATTTTCTGTTACTCCAAACGGGACAGAAAGGAGCGATCTTTTGCATCAAGGCCATCAGCAGATTCAGGCATTCCTCTTTTGTGCATTCCAAATAGATGAATGGGACCCACTGCCTGCATGTCACTTGCTTTTGTAGGACAGAGGGAGAGAAAGATACAAAGATATAGAGAGAAAGGGGTGGGGAGTGGTAGTGGGAAGAGAGAGCTAGAGAGAGAAGCTTCACATCTCATCCTCCTTTCTGCATAAACACAAGATCTGTGTGGAGGAAGGTCTTACCTGTCTTTTCTCTCTAGCTTAAACAAATATACTCATCAGCTGAACACATTTTGCAGAAATAGTGAAACAATGCACTCTAGAATTTTTAGAAAAAATCAAATGGTAAAAATATCTTTTGCTTATATTTAAATCCTCATTTTTAAGGAAAATATCTCCTGTTCTAAAGAACAGACTAATCTATAAATCTGTGACAATCACGACAGGTCTCTCTCAAACAGTTTATGTTTATGTACTTGCTTCCTTTCTACCTATAGACCAGCAGTCATGTGGATAATGGTGTTTTCATATCCTTCCCAAGTGACCTTGCAGATATCATTAACCTAAATGAGATTAGTCACTGGGGCTGTGCACAGTTGCATTTAGCAGATGTAGCCACAGCAGCAGCACTTATCAATAGAGGAAGCTTCTTGAAGAGAAAGAGGCTGGATTTGGAAGTTTTGAAGATGATCATAAGGACATATGGCACCTGAATTACTGAATATGACAGAGACAGGTTGGCATAAGGACACATATCAAAAAACTGAAAAAGCCTCTGTGAAGAACGCACATTTTCATGTTCATTTTTATAATACACTGCAAGCGTTTACACAGAAGCCTCTCATTCATGGAAGTGAAGTTTATTACTATCAATCACAGGATCAGCAAACAAAAGTGCTGAGATTTTATGTACAGTGCTTCAGCCTGAGGGTTTTAACACTTCTGTAGGCAGCAGTAGTTATTTTACTGACAAATGGTGTCATTGGGAATATGTTGATCATCTGGCTAGGTTGTAACATTCATAAAATATCAGCATCCCAGCTGAAAAACAACCATAACAACACAATGGGGCAAGTTTTCTTTGCACATATTTAAATATTTATGCTGAGGTACTAATTGCCACTTTTTTCGTGTGGAACAGGAGAATGATCCATGAATGAAGTTCCAAGGTTACTGTTAATGCAAAACCAAACTGTAAGTAAGAAGAGATTTTATTTTCCCAGTAACTTTCCCAAGTCAAGAAGTTACTGTGGACACTACTATACTTTGTGCACTTCGAATGAAAAAATCTAAAGAAAAGCAAGGCAATTGTTACCCAAATCTCTCATATGATTGGTGAAGATAGGAAGACACTTTCAGAAAACAGTGGAACTATCCAATACATGAATTATGCTTTGAAGTTGTCTGTCTTTTTCCTTTGTGCACAAGCAGAAATTCTTAAAACTATAGTCTTTAAACACCTGAGGTAGTTACAGAAGGTTGTGATGTATCTGTAACTTTGTTCTTGAAATAACTTCAAGAACAAGGCCTCCTCAAAAAAATCTGAGGATGTGAATTAATATGATAGCTAGTATTGCATTAGTCTAGAGTGTAATGCATCACCTGCAAGTGAAAAAGCTGGATTAAAGGCTTTTTTTTAAACAGAATAGTAGGCACAAGTAGCCATGATGACAGCTTGTAACAGAATGCACTAATCAGTGGGCCGCAGGGTAATATGCACTCTTGTCCTCTTTTTCTGTGGCTTACTGAGTATTTAATTATTCTGTGTAAAGTGAAACAGCTTCGATAGAGTGGACAGTAGGATGAAAATTAATCCTGTAAATCCTTAATGGTGGGGTAAGTTCAAATGTTGTCAGGCAGAGAAGGAAACTGAAATTAGAACTGCTAGAAATGGATAAGTTATCTGATCAGTTAAATAAAGTGGAGAAGTATGTAGAGCGTACCTCCTTTGCTGAAAACACCTATGAGATCTTTTTTCTTTGTGAAACAGGTTCTGGGTTTCCTTTTAACTATGGGAAATAATGTTAGAAATATCTTTTAAGATCCATACAAGTTTGCAAGCATAAAAAAGAAGTGCCATATAGTGTCATCCTCCAAATAATTTAAGTCTAAAATAGATTGTTATCTCTGAGGGTAATGCTTAGGCTGACAAATATTCAGTAAGTACCAATAAGTTTTCCATTTGTACTGCAGAGCTATGCATGTCAATATTTGACACGGCAGGTGATGATGACCTGTCTGCCAAGAGGAAGTTAAATTTTCTGTGTACCATAAGCAGTTTGGGGATGTTTCTACTTTCAGTTTTTGGCTGTTTGGGGATGTATCTACCAAAACCAGTAATAGCGCATTCAGTCCTTTCTTAATCAGCAGATATTACCACATAGCTATAACTAGAAGAGAGAAGGACAGACGTCTGTCAGAAGCCAGCACAATAACTAGCTAGGCTGGCTGTCCTCTTGGTCCTTTCTTGCAGTTCTGAAAGATGTCTACTGGCATTGCTATGGAAGTATCTACATCCCAATTTATCTGACAGGTGGTTTGCTATTAACATAAATCAAAGTTGTGACCTGTCTGCCACTTTCAATAACTCAAGTGCTGTATCTCCAATCTGTCATGCCCTTGGCAACCCTTTTGTTTATTAGTAAATACATTATCCATTAGGAAAATTTGTTAGGAAAATGTGCCTTAATTTTCATCATTTTAACTATATACCACTATTATCCCTTTAGTGGTATCTTTCTTTGCTGTACTCCACTTGTTTCAAGAACTAAATGGTGACTTGGGTGATACATCAGTACATGGGGTCATGAGGCAGGTTGGCACTTCCTTATTGTCTTGTGCAAGTTCTTCAAGATGTGCAGAGATAAAAAGGTTGCACATAAAACTTGTGGGAGTTGAGTCAACAGGCAAACGTGCCAGATCTTAACTGAGGAGATATTTTTTTCCACAGGCTTTGCTGTATCTTTATCTGAATTCTGCATGACAGAATTTCCAATTGCTGTGCTAACTGTCACACTGAGAAAGATCGTCTGTTGCTCTCCAGTCTTCTGCTCCACAAAGCTGCCTATTTTTCATGATTGCAGCTTTGTGTTAGCTGCACCAGTGAGATGTTTTTCTGCCACATTATTCAGGGAGATGTTGCTGGACAGGTGCTTAAGGAATTCTGAGGTTAAATTCAAAGTTAAAGGAAGAGAGAGAGGAAGAAACTTTCTCTTATCCATTGTATGAAGAAACCTCATTTGACACTAGATGAATGTAAAAACCAAAAAAGCTAAAAGGATGTAGGATAGAAATGCAATTCTCAAGTATTGTTCCTGCTCAGCTTAAGCACTGTAAATGCATGTCAATTGTCAATTAACCTTGCCTGCTTAAATGCAAAGATGGGCAGATGACTCTTCTTTAATTTTTGCTTTTTTCTCGTTCAGTTTCAGAAGTTGATTTTCAGCGTGTGAACATAATAGGAACTACGTCAGAAAAAACCAAAGGTCTTTCTAACCCATTGTCTCATCTCTAAAAGCAGCTAACACAGAGCAAGCACATAGCAATACCTTCCCAGATATTTTTCAGCCTAATGAGTTTAGCTCAGATGTGTCCTGAGACAGGGTTCCACAGCATAATTTTTTCTTCCACAATTTTCTCCTCTTGTCTTTAACATTCATGCAAATGATTAGCTATCCTCTGAATGCTGCCAATTCCCACCCAGTACTAGCGACTGAGACAGTTGTCTGGCAAAAAGAAAGCAAGAGCTCCATGGGGGAACCAGAAGCACCTTTTCCCTGAGTCAGACTAGGCTACATTGTAAGAAACTAGCCTTTAACAGAATGACAAAAGAAGAAGACAAGACAGTGGAAAGGTGACTATATTTGCCATGAGACTTAAGGTCTGGTTACCTGTATAGAGTAAACGAAGAATTATTAAGCAACAGAAACAGGCAAGGGAAATTGCTTCAAAAGTTACCAGATGGCAAAAGCTGTAACTTACTTCTCAGCAGTCCTGCCAAAACTGAAGTGAATGCAATATAGCACAATATCATTTGTAGAAAACCACAAAACCAGAGAATTCCTGCCATAATTGTTCTATGATGCAGCAATTCAGACAGCTAACTGCTCCCAATCACACATAAACTCAAATAAATTTGAGAAGAGAGTCACATACGTTCCATATATTAGGATGAATGTAAACCCCCAAGGATATCACTGGAAATCTCGTAACACCTAAGCAGAATTCAAGAAGGAAAAGAGTGAATACAAATTTACAATATCTGTTTTTCAAGAGGAAGGGCACAGGGAGTATTTTTTTTAAGTTCACAATTAACTTGCAGCAAGCAAATGAGTGTCTTCTCCTCCTCAGGATTACCATAAAGTCAGTGGAGCAGCTGCCTAATTCATGTGCAGAGACAAAACAGGAAAGTTTGAAAATGAGACAGGTTAATACTTCAAATTTGCATAACCAACTACCTGGGGGCTAACTCTGCCACAGTCACTCAGGGGAACACTTTCTTCCTCAACACATCATACTTCTGCAGTTGCTCATAATGTAACTCATAGAACCTAAGGCCAAATTCAAACCGGAGTTACACTTCGTGAAATTAGGATTCACCACTTTCAGTTCCTTCGAATCACTCCTAATTTACAGTGGCATAACAGATTAGAATCTGGCCCCTCAAGTTTTAATACCTGTTTAGATTTAGACAGTAGAAGATCTTTTCCTTAAAACAAGAGCTATTAATTAATTTATCTTTAATCACACATAAAGGCCGATACATGCATTTATGTACAAGATAATGTGGCTAAAAAGTATTCAGAATGTGCATAAAACTGCAGGAAGGGATAGCAAATTATTTTAAATTCCTTTTTAATAATTACAGTTAAGCATACAACTGTATTATGATATACAGTGTATCATTTCCCTGTTTTTCTCTTTCCTCAGTTTTCTACAAAAGCTTTAGGGGATAATTGTTCTTCTGGTGCATGTATTAAATGTTGCCAGCAGTTTGTTTTTGAGACTTTTCATTCCCTGCAGAGTCTTCAACACCCGATTTTTTTAAAAGCAATATAAAATAATTATAAATTCTCCATGTAATGAAGTTCATTATAGTAATATGCTCATTTGATTTAATCCACTGTTAGTCATTTTGCTTTTCATATTTCAGGTTCAGAATTTTGTTTAAATTCTTTTTTGGGGAAGGGGCAGCTTTTCTTGTCTCAGAGTGCAGCGTGAAACAAAAGATGAAGAAAATGCACTCATCCTTAGCTACTGGTTTCAGAGGAAACCTCTCTAACTGTATGCCTCTGACGGACATTCATACTTTCATATAGTAAGTGCAAGTCTTCCTAAAAAAAATTTACTTTTTTAAATTCTCCTTTTCTCATCCATTTACAAGTGGTTCTGAGACTCCCTGAGGACACTGACCAAGAACTTGAAAATCACTGCCAGTCCAAACCCCTGTTCTTGTGTTTTTGGACTGCTCACTATTTTCCCTATTTTTTTAATGACCCAAGCTCTGGTTGCACCTTTAATTTCACTGGCAAAAGGAAAATGATAGAATCAGCATGGTAGGGGTTGGAAGGGACCTCTAGAGATCATTGAGTCCAACCCTCCTGCCAAAGCAGGATCACCTACGGCATGTTGCTCAGGAACAGATCCAAATGGGTTTTGAAAGCCTCTAGAGAAGGAGACTCCACAACCTCTCTGGGCAGCCTGTTCCAGTGCTCTGTCACTCTCACAGTAAGGAAGTTCCTCCTCATGTTGAGGTGGAACCTTCTGTGCTCAAGTTTATACCTGTTATTCCTCATCCTGCTGCTGGGCACTACAGAAAAGAGATTGGCTCCTTCCATTTGACACCCACACTTCAAATATTTATAGACCTTAATAAGGTCCCTTCTTAGTCTTCTCAAGACTAAACAGGCCCAGTTGCCTCAGTCTTTCTTCATAAGGGAGAATGCTCAAGTCCCTTAGTCATCCTTGTAGCTCTCCACTGGACTCTTTCCAGTAGATCCCTATCTCTCTTAAAAATGGGGAGCCCAAACTGGACACAGTATTCCAGGTGTGGTCTCACTAGGGCAGAGTAGAGTGGGAGGAGAACCTCCCTATACCTGCCGGACACAGTTTTCTTAATGCACCCCAGGATGCCATTGGCCTTTCTGGCCGCAAGGGCACATTGCTGTCCCATGGGTAACTTCCTGTCCACTAGGACTCCAAGGCCTTTCTCCCTGCTGCTGCTTTCCAGCAGGGTGACCCCTAACCTGCAACGGTGCCTGGTGTTATTCCTCCCCAGGTGCAGGACTCTACACTTGTCCTTACTGAACCTCATGAGGTTCACCTTTGCCCAGCTCTCCAGCTTGTCCAGATCTCATTGGATAGCAGCACAGCCTCCTGGTGCGTCAGTCACCCCTCCCAGCTTCGTGTCATCGACAAACTTGCCGAGGATACACTCTATACCGTCACCCAGGTTGTTGGTGAGGATATAGAACAGAACTGGACCCAGCACTGATCCATGGGGAACACTACTGGCCACAGGCCTCCAGCTTGACTCTGTGCTGCTGATCACAACCCTCTCAACTCTGTTGCTGAGCCAGTTTCCGATCCACCTCAGAACAACAGCAGACTGCCCCATGCAGTGCCTCACTTGGATGTGTCTGCAGTCTTGGAAGCCTGACTACCCTTCATTGTCCTACAAATGGACCTTGAGCTTGTTTGGAGGTTCTAGCAGGGAGCGCAGCTAGCGTATACCCTTGACCGATGAATGGTACGCCTCTATCAGGGAAGGTTGTCCTCTTCAACCGAGTGCACGTCTTGGGGAGGGACACGCATGGAGCAGTGAGGGAGGAAGGGGACACGTGCTTAGCAAGCCAAATCAGCTGAATCCACCCTGGCAATCAATGGGGTGACAGATGTCACAGCCCAATCACCCTCACATCCAGAGCAGGAATTATTAGGGAGTATTCACTACTGTGTTTTCAGTAATAGCATTTTTAAAGCTCTGTTGGAAATGTAACAACTGTACTTTATTAATAACTAAATTCAGCTACCAAATAAATACAAGGAAGGATGTTCTTACTTAAAAATTGCTAACCATGCAACTCTCTCAGCAGGAATTTTAGCAAAGACACACAATGAAGCACAGGAAAGTAAGCGGTGCTATATAATGAGAACACTCACTGGCCTTCAGATTGCAAGGTAAGACATTGTACTCTTAGCTATTTAGAAGCAATTAACCTTTTTATGAATACTGCAGTTGGTATGACCCTATTCTTCACACACTGCATACAACTCTGAAGAGCAGAGAAGACTGGGCAGTGACCTGCCTTTAACAGTATGTGATCTATAATATATTATATCTTACCCTTTACCTGTGTTTTCTTTTGCCAGACATGGTGATGTAGAAAGACATGAGACAAATTTTCCAACCCTCACAAGAGTGCCTCATTTGTGAGAAATGGTAAGGGGTCAGAAAAGGTATTCAACCTGCTAGGGCCAGATTTCTGAGTCATTTAAATAAAGTAGTTGATCCCTCATGCTACTTGGCCTGATGCTACTCAGCATCTGGGGAGAAAAAAAAAAAAAAAAAAAAAAAAAAAAAAAAGAGAAAGAATCCAAACTGAAAATAGAAGACACAATCAGGCACCACTATTCTTATTTTTATCAAAACTTAACTTTTATGTCATGATCCACACCTAATTTAATGGCCACTCATCAATTTACTGATTTTTGTGTTTTGAATTTGCTACGTATAGAAAATCATGTGAGCTGGAAAAATAAAGGAACATGGAAGAAAGAAAAAAACCAGAGAGCTGCAGCTAGGCAAATGACTGGCCAAAGAAATGATTTAATTGTGGTGGTGTCATCCTGGCAGAGAGGAAGAGAAGCTAGAGGGCATAATGCAGAGCCAGAGATTATCACTAAACTGATATTTTCTTGAATTAAGATGGATTAATTTTGTAAGTGGAAAAGCTATTATTGCAGTAGTACTGACAGAAAATATAACTCTCAAATTAGGCAAAAATTCTAGAATTATGGGACTGCTTGAACCAAATTTCAAATGCAGGATTGAAATCATATTTGTGGAAATGTAGACCATTTATAAAGCCATCAGGTGATATTTTGATATAAGTAATACATCACTTGTTATATCTAGCAGCTGCTACCTTGTCACCCTCTCCACTTTCAATCATAGGTTGAGTACTTGTCAAGACTTGAAATATTATCTGTATCTCTGAAAATAAAATAAAATGAGCAAATATTTATACTTCTAAAGACTCTAAGAGACAAGGAGAAAATGTTTCATTGGTATCTATGGGCATCATTAAGCACAATCATTTTGCCATCAATACTGAACAGGCCATCACTAACAAGACAAAATCAGTCTGTCTTTCCACCTGTTGAAGAACATTGTCATAATGATCAGGGCGCAAATGAATTCCCTTTATCTGTATGCTCAGAAGGTTGCCTGGGGGCAAGTTTTACAAGAAATGCAGCCTATATTGTTACACACACACAGAGCAGTATTATGGTATGTGACAGGCTGAATGACTATTAGTATGGGCAGTGTAAAGAATCTTGCACCCTTGAAAATGAAAGCTCCTCTTGGCAACATATATCCATCCCATTGGCTTACTTTCAAGAGGAGTTAGGTAGAAAGGATGAAAGATTCCATATAAGTTTCTGATGGATATTCTATTCCTTAGTCTAACAGAGTAGCATGAGCTCTCAGGAGGTGGGTTGGAACTAGATGATCTTTAAGGTCCCTTCCAACCCAACCCATTCTATGATTCTATGATTCTATGACTTAAGTGTAAAAGTTTAAGGCAGGAATTTTTCATCCAGCTGCTACCTAATCCTGGAAATGCCTAATTTTTCCAGATGCATCTTCTTCTAAACTTTCATTTCTTTCTTTGAATGCACGGAATGGTTGTGATTTGATTTCTGCACCTAAATCCCATTTAAGACCCATCGAAATAAGAAAACTAGGCTTTTTTCTTTGGCAAAGTCCCAAAAGGGATTCAAAATTCAGAAGCTCTTCTAGAAATCTCTCAAAGAAGCCATCAGCTCTATATCTACTAATGGTATTTGCAAACCTCATCCCCAATGCATCAGAAATACAAAATTAATTCAGAGGTATTTAAAAATCTGTATCTAGTTTAATCACTTTATATCAGTTTGCATTATTGGTTGGTTTATTGCCTAAAGTTGAATGTGTCACTCATGTACTATTTAAAGTCACCAGAAACATATCAAGTTTAGAAATATTAAAGTGTCCCAGAGCACATCTCTAATTGAATATTCTTTCTGATATTCATGAATGATTAATGGTAGGCCCCAAGCCACTTATTGCTGAATCATAGATTTCTAAAAGAAAAAGAGGTTATGCTATCACTATTTACAAGATTAAATTTTGTGTGGTAATCAAAATTTTATCTAAGAAAGGGTCATTCTCCAGAGATATGCCTGCTTAACATCAGTAATAGCCTGATTAATAGTCTGACTGGGCAGCAAAATCACAAAAAAAAAAACCCCTCCCCTGAAAAGACATAATGTTACTGACACACAAAATCAAAAGCAAATCTGAATACAGTTAAGGGGTGTGTTTCACATTGCCAATATAACAAAGCTTTGATATACTAAAATGAGGGGAAACGCTGAAAAATTAAAGTGAAGCTTGAATAAAAAAGAGCATCAGCTGGAGATTAATAAAAGATACTGAGAATAAAATACTGTGTAGCTTTCACGTATTATGGGACCTCATTTCTTCTGTGCCTAGTCCTCCCTTTGGGAGGGACAGCTGATGTGACCTTAAGGTTTCCCCATCACTTGCACTGCACTAATTTCCTGAGTTCTGCAGACAAAATATGGGCTTCCTCAGTGGAGATCTCCGGTATGATACAGAAATATCACAGATAAATCATTCTCTAGCCACCTTCTAGTAGAACACAAACACAAAACCACTGTGGCTGGCATAGATCTACCTGAGCTTCAATATCTAGGCTTTTCTTACATGAACTTTTATATGCTCATTCATAAACTACTGAACTGGATGGTGAAGAAGGCATCAGAGAGCTAGATCTCATACATTCTGAAGTCGCAATTTACAACTTCAGGTTCTTCAAAGGAAGAGCCTTTTGTATTCCAACTCCTGTACTCAGGTAGGACATTTGTACCCTTTCTGTCATTTCTTTCTGCAAAATGTGTCCTGCAAAAGGAATCAATAAAAAGGGACAAAAGGAATGAATAAAAACGGAGATACTGAGATGTGCACAGAGAATGATTCTAATAATTCATAACTTCACTATAGAAATCAGTGAAAGTTTTGGTGCATTTTAAAGCAAGAGTTTATGGAGAGACTCTAGAAATACTCACAAATGAAATCATTGTGGGAATCTTTCATACAACTGGAAGTCTAAACAGCAAGAACCCTCAAAAAATACCAGTCTTTATATATAGTTTGACACTGAGTCAATTTTTGTTTTTGTTTAAGGTACTTTTTAAACTATCTTCAAGTACCTTAAAATTTTCTGCCTATTTTTTGTGAGTTTGCAATAAATGGGAAAAAAAGGACACCTAGATACTGACTTTCCAAAACCATTTTCCACTGCAAATGCATTAATGAGGCTATCATATAAATATTTAAGCTATTGCTGTGCTCTTTCTCTTCAGAGGTTTACTGAAGTCAAGTAAAGGAGCTACTGGTTATGAACATCAGTAAATATGTAAAAAATGTGAGAATTTTCTAGTTGGTGAATCCTGTGTCAGCACTACCAATGTTAAGAGACTTCACAAAATTATGCCTGGACAATAAGCACCCCTCAAGCATCATAAGGTTAAGGCATAAGGGAGCAATAGGCATTTGATTGCAATGTATTTACAAAAATGTATAGCCATTTGTATTTAGTTTGTGTATATATCTCAGAGTTCAAACTGTTCATTTTGCTGTGACACGGAAATTCCACAAAATTGTTTTTTGCTTTTTGGGTTTTAGGTTTTTTTTGGAATACAGTACAGGGGTACTTTCCATTCTCTACAAGTCCAAGTACAAGCTGACACTGTTTGCAACTCCCTGGTAAGTGATGTTTTTTATTGACAGAGTTTAAGTGAAAGGAGTTTATTTTTTTCATTTATGTAATTTTTAAATTCTCTAGTTAAATGCTGATTCAAAAAATGAAGTAAACAGACCTGGGGAACCATCTGGAACTGACAGGAAATACCCAGAAGTGCCGTGGAAGAAGTCCACTCCTTAGAAGATGAACCCAAACATACTTACTACAGTCCCATAACTTTTTATTTCCATCCCCTTAACAAGGTACCACACAAATGTTTAGAATTATAATTCTACAAGTAATCCTGTTAGTTTTAAGTCTGAAAAGTTATTTAATCAAATCTAGTTTAAACAATATTAGATGTATACAGCAGCACATTCTGAAAATGAAGACACATTCTGTTGAGGCAGTGGCTTAAAGGTGTTATATTACAAAATGTTTTACTAAAATATTTGAAAATCTTATTTTAATTTAATGCCTATTTGTTCCCTTTTCCCAGTTTTGATCTAGGCTAGAATTGTCACATAAATATAATAAAATCTGTATTTCATCCTGTCATGATTAGGGAATGGATGTGTGTAAGAGAGACACAGAGAGAATGGTCTTGATCCTCTTAGGCTAAAGTACATACTGCGGCCCTAGCATTTATTAGGCCTTTATAATGTACTTTGCTGGATTTATTATCTCCACCTCCATCTACTTCTGCTTGAAGAGAACAGTCCTAAAATTGCCTTTAAAAGAAGACAATCATGATTCTTAAAATAGAGCATCCTTTCACAGCAAATCAAAAGTGGAGAACAATAGTGAGGGGGCTGTCTTTCCAACCTTACTATGTGAAGTTTTCCTGCTGGAAGCTTTAAATGAAATAAAAATCAGCCTTTACAATGAGCCTTTACAGATAATAGCATTGGACAAGGACTCTGTTGGGTTGCCTCCTTTTAACTTCTCTCTTACTAGGCTAAATGAAGAAATAGCCTGATTGAGGGAGAACTAACTTTATACAGGTTACAAGACAGAGAACCACATCTAACAGTAATAGCAGAAGGCGGCAGTGACATATAGCCTGGATTATTTTCTTAGCTCTCCATGTGGTCTCTTCTGGCTGAAGTGAATGTATCCCTTTCTTGCATCCCTGTATAACTGAGATGACTAACATTGGAAGGAAGTATGGGTCGCTTTCTAAGTTACTTATCCTCATCACTGGCTTTTGTTCTCAAAGATTTCTAAGAGTTTAGCTGAAGATTCTCAAATTCAGTACTGAAGCAGGGAATAAGATGTCTAAGTCTCTGAAGGAAGATAAAAATAATTGTAACTAAACAATAAATTCATGGCCAATGTATAACATACAACAATGTCTATAGGTTAGGCAGCTGTTTTTATGCTGCTCATCCTTCTCTCAGATGATGAACTTACAGATGATGTTACAGAACATAATCTTTTGCATTAATAATATAAATAAGCTAAGGTCCTCAATTATCAGGGGAGTGGAGAGACCATGACTATATCTCAGCATCTTCACTTGTCAAAGCTCATCAGAAAAATCATGTTCAGTTGTTATTAAATATGGTTTGTAACTGTCAACATCATAGATTTAATAAAAGATTCAAGAAATGAACTGGCCTTTCAAAGTTAAGGCCTGCTCCTCTCTCCCTGAGCTAGGCAACTAAAGATTCAACAAAGAATGATAGGAAAAGTACAGTGAGATCAGGAAATGAGCAGATGTGTCACATGCCCAATGGTAGCCACGTAAAATGAATTATCCTTTCTATAAGGCACAGTTAGCTAGTTCCAGCAGTAAAGTAATGGAAAGACTGCAAACCAGCATCCTAGCAGTTACACACTATTATTCAAGAAAACTGGTGCATTTTTAGGCAGAAACACATTGGGAATGGCTAATTGCCATTGAGCCTTGACTAGCATATTGAAAACATACCAGAGTACTCCTGAGACTTCTGCACAGTTAGGCTAAATGATGTCTGGAGTCCCAACAAGCTGGTGATTGTGATTCAAATGCTGGCAAACTGTTCCCCCTAGAATTACTTGCAGAAGCCCCAGAATTTACAGGCTATAGATAAACTGAAAATCTGAAAACTGTGTTCTTCTCTCAAGATTCCTCCTCAGAAATACAGATGTCTTTGAATGGATGGGAAGTTCACTTGTATGTGACGTTCCTGGTGACAAATTCAGAGACAGGTAAGCAAAAGTTAACAATGGAAAGTGAGATTCATACATTTAGGGGATCAGTACAAGGTCAGAAATCCTGTCTATGTACAGGAGACAATATAAATTTAATTCCAAAGGACATGGCTTTTATCCAATGTCTGTACCCCACGTAATTCCCAGATAAACACTCAAAGGGAATTAAATGCTTCATAAACCTCATAGTCTGTCTCAGAACAGGAAATTCATTTGGAAAGAAGCATGTCTTCGTGCCTGGTGGTAGATGTGGCAGGGGACTGTTTTGTTAGCACAGGAAATTTCTAGAGCTTTACTACTTTCCTTCTCAGTAGCACATACCTTTCAGTTCAATATAACAACCAAATCTGCATCCGAACAACTCTGAATATTCTTGAATTTTCTGTTCTGTCTTCAGTGTTCAATTGAGGTCTCATCTTGCGCTATGACACATTTATTACCAGATGATAATTGAAAAATAGAAGAAGTGGCTTGGAGAGAAAATGGAAGAGAGGCAGATAATTTTAGGATTCAATTTTCTCTGCATTTGTTACTGGTAGGCATAGCATAATACTGCAATAGAATCCAATCAGAAGTTCTCTTCTGTACTTGTCACATTTCAGTGAGCTAACAGTGGCATGTCAAAACAGCTACAAATCGGGAAGACTTGTTTTTGCTGGAGTTAACAATGGGACAGCCAAAAGTATGAATTACAAATACAAAGAGAATGCAAAAACAATTTGTCTATCAAATAAAGGATTTCAATTACGTTTATTGCCGCCTTAATTTTCTTTTCTTGCTGTATAGTGTAATCCTCAATTTCATATTATACACAATTAATTCAACTGCAATAATGAAATTAAATACATTTGTATAATTTGTATGTTGGCAGAAAACAGTAGCATTAATATTGACTATCATTTTCCAAACAGACCATAAAGCTCAAATATAGTTAAGGAAACTCAATAAAATCTTTATATACACTGAACTATGCAAGCAAGATGTTGTTTGTGTAGACCACAGTGAACTTAGTGGAGCAGGGTAAAAACAAACAGAAACCAATGTCTCCGTGGGGTTATCTTACAATTCCCCAAAGAGAACGTGTAAGAAAATCCATTGAGATTTGCTTATTTCCATCACAGTGAGTTTCACAAGCTTCATTTCACTACCTTTTTATTTTGAAATAAATTTGCCTTAGCTTTGCATGCTAGGCCAGAAGAATCTGTGCTTAGAGTGAGATTTGCAACCTTGGAGGAAAGGAAACTTTAAGTCAGGATTTATCTGATTTACCAGCCAAGCCTGGGCTGCTCTGGGAGCTGAAGGGCACACCAAGTCAGTCAGACAGTATGAAAAGATTCTCTGTAAAACCCTTTGCACCATACTGCTGCCCTAAGTCATAACTGTGTGATGGGATCCTAAGCCTGTCCTTCCCATTCTCTGCTCTCAGCATACCCTTACTCTGTTCTAGTACTGTATGCCATGCCTTTACCAGCCAAATCATAGCAAGAGCCTAGGTTTTTAGGACTTCGTCATAGATCTGCAATTCTTACAGTAGAGGCACTGAAAAACTCCATCAATTTTCAGTATCTATTTCACTATGCATATCCTCTTCATATACAGAATCAAGATACAGGCACTTTGATCACAGGATCATGTGGCCTAGAAATGCAAAAACATTATGATTTCAAGAAAGAAAACTCATCATCTAGAAATCCATCGTGGGATGCTTGCCAACCATGCTTTATTCCAGCATTCCCTAGGCTCATCTATTCTTCATTTTCCTTGCCTATAATTCTACCTATGATCTCTCTTGTAAACATTTATGAACAGACATTTCAGAAGCTTCATATTTCCTTTAACAAACAGTTTATATCATCTTTGTGAAGCATACTACATAATGATGCAACATCATACATTAATATTTAAAACTGAATGAAATAACACCTCAACAAGGATTATTTTTTCTCAGTTTGCTAGCTGTCTTACATTCATTTGTGAAATAAATTCAAACAAGGAAACCACAGAGATAAAGTTTCCTTGCATTTTTATGAAGAGACAGCAAATTCATTTTCAGAATATTTGCATGTCACTTTTTTCCTTCTGAAAGGTTACCTGTTTTCACAAATTATAAACCTAAAGTTCATTAGATGATTAGATGTTCTGGAAACATGATTTACAGGTCAAATCTCCCAGTCAAGAAAGAAAAACAACACTATATGAAATGTATTTTTGAACAAAATTCAGAAGAATTGTGAAAAATGGGAATTGAGTATTCCATGATTGCTATCACAAGCAAACATCACTTTCAAAGGCAGCATTACAGAAGCACACTGTAAGAAGCAATGAACAAAAATAAAACTCAACAAATGGCATAAAATGCAAATCGAGAACTACAAGAGGTTTGGAGTCCAAATCCTGTATCAGGCTATGGCAAGTTGTGTATGAGAGTCTCTGTTAGCATGTTGCTGGAACTGCCTTACCTTGCATTCCCTTCTGGAGCCATAAGGATTTTGTACAGTAAGGAATAATACCATCATTCGAGTTCTCATTGCCAGCCGAGCCAAAGCAATACCTTGTCTCATAGCGCTGGCTCTACTTTTGCATTCTCCCTGTTAAACTGGTGGAAACTTGTAACTTTTTTTATGTGGTTGCATCTGTGTTTGCTTTTTTTTCCATGTCCAGAAGGAGGGGCATGTTCATGGTTTGCATTCTGTTGCCTTGTAATTCTATTGAGTCTAGTTTTCTTCTTTTCCTGTCGCGGGTCCCACTGTCTCAGGACCTTTTCCAGGAAGGTTCAGATACTGTTTTGCAGAGGTGCTGAGAATGCTTACGGTGATGAACACATATTTTCAGAACACAGACCTTCCTGAAATTTCTTGTCACTTTGTCACCTTTAACCCATTCCCCTCAACCACCTGTACTTTTTTTTTCCTCTGATTATTTTAACACCAGTTTTCCTTTTCATTTCCCTTAGGTTCCAGCAGGATCACTAAATCACAATTTACAGTTTCTGCAAACCCAAGGCACTTTCTTCGACTCTCACTTAGCTGCTTTGGGATTTGCAACTTATTGCCTTCTTTTTTATTTTCTTACAAAAAGCAATGTATCCCTTAGATGACGGCCTACATAAAGCACTTTATATAGTCCTGGGGTCAGCACACAGCTTTTTAGAAGGCATTAAAATTTGGCTTGAAAACTGAAATACTTACAATATCTGCTTGATTTTTAAAAAAGGAAAAAAGCATCAGTCCTTATTTTGAAATGAAAATCAGCTCAAATCAACAAAGCAAAGTCTTGGAAGTTCAGACAGGTTTGTGCACCCCCAAAACAAATGTCTCATCTAGCTCTTTTACTTTTGAAGAACTGAGCAAAGATCCTGCATAGAAGTTGTCAAGATCTGCATGGACTGGAGGGTATAAAAGTCTGTATATATACTTTTATACTGTTGCTTGTTCTTATCTGTACAACAGTATACTCTAGAAGTCTCAGCTACGGTCCTTGCCACCATACAAACCCATGGGAAAGTCCCTGTCCCTTTGAAGATACAATTTAACTGGAGAAAACAAATAAATTACACAACATTAGGGTGATGAAACAGCTTATACAATACCATGCAGCATGACAATGGCAAAATCAAGAACAAAAGTGAGATTACCTGAATCCCAGTTGGGTCAGTGCTCTGTTTAGTGGACAATCCTATCCTCAGACTTTGTCCAACCCCACTGGATTTGCCACCACTTCATACACAGGTGTAATACACAAGGAGATTGCAACTTCTGTGTTCATTTCCTCATGATATAACTGAAAAGTGAGGAGGTCCCCTTAACATCATTTTATTGAGTTACACTTTAATATGTCTGATATTAAGTGCCAAATGACAGCAATAAGATGTGACAAATATATTTTGAGTCCAAGATAGAAGAGTCTTCTATATGTCACCTACATTAGTGTTATGCGTAAGGATGAAAACAGTTGCTGACAATAGGTAACACATGGGTGATACTTAGTAAAATCATGTCAAGGTAAATCTGATTAAGTGAGTGACATAACCTGATTTATGGATTCCATTGATACACTCTGTCTTTCCTGGCAGTGGAAATAATGTTATTTATTTCTGTCAAATATAACTTTCCACATTTACCACATTCTGACTCTTGTATTAAATGGCCTCCATTATAATATTATTTATGTGACACTAGTGCCTAGAAGGTACAGTTAGGTCTTCTCTGTGACATGCATAGTAAAATACTTCTGCCAAGAAGTGTTTGTTGCTAAAATACTCAAGTGAGGGAAAGGGAGGTTAAAACAAATGGATTTTCATCTTCTACAGTCAAAGACACAATGACATCTACATGCATGCTTTCTTCACCTGCTCAAATAACTCAAAGACATTTTCTTCACGACTGACATGCAAGGTTCAATCTGTAACTGGTCTTGCTCTCTTTATTCTCCCACCCTCTATATCAGCACTGATTTATCTCTCCTGCAGCCTTATGATGTTTCTTCTACATAGTGCAGCAGCACAGCAAGGCCCTAGCCTGGCAAAAACACAGCTGAGCATGTATTCTTATTACCAAATAAGCTTGCTTCCAGATTCTATTCCACCATACAATTTTTAATGGGACCAAGCCATGTTGTAATGTATTTTATGATTAAAATTAAAAGTATGGTAAATAAATAATTAGTATTGAACACAGCTACAGAAGAATTTAATTTGAAAAGGACTCTGGAGGTCTCTAATCCAGCCTCCTTCTCAAAGCAGGGCCAACTACGTCATGTAGCTCAGGTCATTGTACAGTCAAGTTCTGAATATCTCCAAGAATAAACAATCCTTTCTGAACTCCTGCTCTAACAGTTTGAACCCATGACAGAGAGAGCATGAGTTTGACCCATATCTGAATACCCTCAAGATGATAAAATCTCTACTTGTACAGTTGGAGTGTTCTGTACTGCAGCTTGTGTTCACTGCTTGTGAATCAATGGAAGGAAAAACGAAAACTGAAATGGCATCTTTATTTGATAATGAGCCTACATCAAATAACATAACTTGGAAAACAGAGAAATGGGCCTAAAGAAGTGAAGAGATGAATGCAATTTCAAAGTTCTACTGGAAAAAAAGACCTGGAATTAAAGAAGAGTAAAGTAAAGAGGACTGAGTGACTTGCTCTCCTGTGCCAACATTCAGGTAGATAAAAATAAGGAACTCTATCATTTGGAAAAAAACCCCAAATTCTTACAGTCTTACTCATTTATTTATGTGTCAAAAAGAAAAATAAATAAATAAATCTGGTTTACCACATTCTGTATGCTATAGGGTGAAATAGTCATTATTGTAGATAAACTCATCAAATCATAGAATCATTTAGGGTGGAAAAGACCTTTAAGATCATCAACTCCTCTCCTGGTACAACCTTTCACCAGCTTCACTGCCCTTTTTTGGACACATTCCAGCATCTCAATGTCTTTTTGTAGTGAGGATTTCAAAATTAACATTGCAGTATTCTAGGTGCAGCCTCACCAGTGCCAAGTACAGGGAGACAATCACTTCCCTGGTCCTGCTGGCCACACTGTTGCTGAGACAAGCCATGATGCTGTTGGCCTGCAGAGACAGTGCAGTCTGTAAGTAGGTTAGTTTATTTCAGGACAACTTGAACTGGTGCACACCCTCAAATAAGGAAGAGTGCCCTGACTTGGGTGGAAGGTGATAGCAGAGAATAAGGCAGAATTTTCAGATGTTCTCTGCATCCAGACCATCTTCAAAGAGGGACATACCAAAGAGGACTAACTACAGTTCAGCATATTCCTGCTTGCTTTCAAAATGTGCAGTAGGACTCAGGTAATAATCATTAGCAAGAACCTGCAGAAAAACATTACAGATACCTTACGTTCCCATGACAGCCTGTGAATGACACACACAGAGTGAAGTGGAACAGCAAATCTGTCCCATCACATTCAGTGTAGACTTTTGACCTTTTAAATATAATAGATTTGGCAGAAAAGGCTGGCCACTGCTGGTGCACTAGCTATCAATATATTCTTAATAGAAATTACTAAAATGGCAGCTGAGCCCAACCCAGATACCACAGACAACTATGCAATACACCAGCAACAAAAAGCTGCCATAAAAAATAGGTGTATTTGGTGATACATATTGTAAAATGAGAGGTTTAGTGGCACCTGTCAGATTACCTCTGTTGTAAAGTTGCTCCTTTAAATTTACATCACTGCAATTACAAAAACTGTAATTAAAAGCCATGTAAATTACTGTTTCCATTTCTAATGCAAAACAATTGTAAAACAATGTATCAACATGGAGCAGCAAAGAAACTGGCTGTTTTCAAAACCTCGGAGAAGAGATTTTACTCTATGATACATGTATGTTTCCCAGTATGATTTTTCTTTTAATGACGCCTCATAGCAAAATAGTCCACTCTACTTACTGATCATGTTAAGCTGTTGCCATGGAAATATGAAGACCCTACTATACTCAGATGTTAACTCTTAAAGTACAGCTTTACACTTCTTTATTATAATTTTATTTTGAAAAGGAGGGCTCTTGGCAAAGCAGAATTAAGTTACTTTTTTAGCACAATAGCTTCATAAGGAAGACAATGATTAGGGCGTCCTTCAGGGGTGTTGCAAAGACTGTAACAGCCAGCCATATGAAAATAACACACACACACCCCCCTAATTTCCCCGTGAATAGATAATTATGAGAAAACTGACAAACAGCTCCACAGACAATGTAAATAGCACTTAATTAGTCAAGTTCATTAAGTAAGTGGGGAAATGGAGAGATCACTAAATATCGCTACAGATTTGGCCAGCATCTAAATGCTAGGGGCAAATAAAATTAACACAATTTCTCCTTTCCCCTCCAAATGTATAGTTTCTTTTAGAAACAAAGATCAAAGACTTTAGGAAACAGCCATGTTAAAACCACTGCTTATATTTTATTTTCTTTTCCTTTTTTTTTTTTTTTTAAAGAGGATTATGGTCATCAAGGCATTGAAAAAAAAGCAGTGAAATCGAGAAATGGGTACAGATCAGCTGTAAATGGCTGCCTTCATGTTAGGGAAATCAAAGACAAGCAGGCTGTAACTCTAGCCACATTATCATCTGTCATACTGCTGGCTACAGAGGCTGGTATCTCTGGCACAGATGACTGCTACAACCAAGATGGATATTTGGTCTTCAGTGAGCGTGGCAAGGGATTCTCTATGGTTGCTAAAGAAATGCCACAATTCAGACAACTTTTCTATTTAAATGACCAAGACACGTAGTAATTTTATATTTTTTCTGTAGCTCCTGCTGATATCCAGAAGAGTATTTCTGAAGAAATAATTCTCATGCATGTAAATGCAACTAAAATGAGTTCAGAGGAAATTCATTCCAGAAATCCAGTTATAGTCAGCTGGAGAACCATCTGATTCTCAAATACAGTCTTATAGAGGTAAAGCAAATGTATTCAATTCTTGGTAAGACACCTTGATCTATATAGGTAATATTATTGTTATTATGAACAATGCTTCAGCACACAGATGCTTACATTCTAAGCATTGACAACATAAGAAAAATGGCCCTGTATTCCTGGTACCTTTAATCATTTTTAATGCTTTTGTTTGCCTGTGGTTCTTTCTTGCCTTACAAAAGATAAACACATGCTCCTGTTATTTCATTTAAACTTGCACTAACCAAATACCCAGATAATTCTGAAAATATGCATCAGCTTTGTGATTTATAAGTGAATTATATACTTACTGTATGTAGCAGGTATAAATCAACATGGTAGGTCTCCTGATGCTCAGATAATTTGTTTTACATTCTTTATCTTCCTAAAGCTAAAGAAGTTGATTTAGATGGCTCTAAAATCTTAAATGAAATACAGCCTAGGCGAGTAGTTT
Organism: Actenoides lindsayi; assembly: GCA_025331215.1. Lineage (NCBI taxonomy): Eukaryota > Metazoa > Chordata > Aves > Coraciiformes > Alcedinidae > Actenoides > Actenoides lindsayi. Next base: position 92,298 of record WTSP01015381.1, on the reverse strand, counting down.
CCAATAACATACATCAACGTTTTATACATAGTAAGAAGCCTAAATCTTAAGTTTACACTTTTCTTTCCTGTGATAAATGCATTGGGTTTTTCTTCAGCAGTGACAGAACACAGGCTAGAACTACTTCTTCCTGCAAAGAAGCTCAAGTACTTGTGAATTGGTGTTGGTGATCTTTAAAAAACAGCAGTACATAGGGGGGTTGACAACTGCACTCTGCCTTCACTATGATTGATGCCATCAATAGTCTAAACACAGCACTGGGGGACAGGAATCCTCCTGTGGACTGTAAACCTGGATTTGTCACTAATTCTCTTTGAGGCCAGAGGCAAGTGATGTGTATGTTCTCACAGCCTCCTGAGTAAGATAAGGGTTGATTACCTTGCTCAAGTACGCAGATGTTTTGATGACTAAATAATTGTCTCAATAAATGTCAAGCATCCTTATAACATATCCCTGCTTAGTGTATATCAGTTGAAGGTGACAACCTTTAAAGTCACTCCCTGAAGAGACACCTAAATATGTCATTGTTTGTTAGCTTCATGCAAGCCCGGTTCAAAACCTGGTGACTGCTAATTTTTATTTGGTATTTGTATTACCTGGTTTATTCCTTTACTACTACTATCTCTCAGATGTATCCTATTTCCCCTCTCCAAGACAGAAGAATGATATTGCTTTCATTAAAGGTGAGTGACCGAAGCTCAGAAAGGCCAAATTACCTGTGCAAAGTCATTACAAAGTTTGCCAAAACAAGGGCAGGAACTCAGGTATTTCAAAAATTAGCCCAATTTATCAACCAGTTGTTAGATGTTGTTGCTCTCCTGTGCTGTCATCTGCTGAAACCACCACATAAGTAAGAGATAAATACAGGAAGGCTGTATCACAGGAGGAATGAGACTGCGTTTTTAATAGCCATGTTTACATACAACTGATATCCACTGGAGCTAAGGATCAGAGCAAAATTAATAACTGAAAGATGCAGTGAAGTTTCTCACCTGCTTTGCAACATTGTCAAGACATATAGATTTGACTTCTTAAATATGCCTCTGAAAAACAGTCCTCTTTGTCCACTGTGAGCTTTTATGATTACTGAAAATTAAATCCAGATCACTAAATAGGAACTAAAATTTCTTTGAAAATTCCATCCCACATGATTAGATTTTATTTTAGCAGTCAAGCCAGGGATGCCCAGCCCAGATCTGCAGTGAACAACCAGGTGTTTGGATACACATCTGCAATTACTACTTGACTCAGGAGAGCTCTCTCCCTTCTCTCTCACTGGGACAACTGGTAAAAGTCAAGACATAGTTGGGCAAAGACACACACTTCCATCAGCCTTTCTGAAACTCTGGAATGGACATAGTAAATGGAGACAGTCATCATACTGATCAGCTACAGCAGAGACATGCAGCTCCAGCCATGTAAGGTTTGCCATAGCTCTCCACCTGAACTTCAGAAGGGGTCAGAACTGGCAAGAAACAATGACCAAGGGATGATAAGAAGAAGGGACAATGATATTAAGGCTATTCCTCAATGAAATCTGTGTCATTTTCATTCAGAAGTTTCTAGTAAAAGCAGAGTTAATTGCTTAAAGAAGACCCAAAATTTAGGACCTAAACTAAAAAACTGAAAATCACATTCAGCTGGTGTCCTTAAAATGTCATTAAATCAATAGGATTGCAAATGATAACCATACTAGTTGATTTTGTTTGGGAGAAGTAATACAAAAATAAGGATTTATTAGACTCCTATATAATCTTACAAGAAGAGTTATTTATAGCTGAGGATCCCCTAACATTTTAAAAGTCATTGGAAATTCAGTTTATATGAACAAGAAGATAACATAAATCCTTTTAAATATATTTAATTAACAAGAAATAACCTATCTGAAAATCTCATTTTGCAAATAAACCCTGCAGCAACTCTAGCATACAAATCAATTACTATACATATTCCTTAAGATTTAGTCTAGATGCCAAATGAAAATCAATGTGACTATTTGACTTTATTATAGGACAACACCATCTTTATGAAAGTGCATAATCAAATGCATTTCACTGAAATTTTGACAGTACTTGTATTTTAGATTCAAAATAGACAAACTCTATATATTTGAATAGGATACCATTATCAATGACTTAAACCAAACTCAATGCAAATAAGTGAAATTAAAGACACATAGTGTCACATAACCATAGAATAATATAGGCTGGAAGGGACCTCAGATAGTGTAAATGAAAGCTCACTGCACTATTTTCTCTCTGCATGACTGAAACATGAACAAAATCTATATGGGAAAGTGTAAGAATTTATGAGAATGGATAGCACACTACAGATTATACCTCCTCATGTACAGCCATCACTCAACTACAGTGTTTGTTTTGACTGAAGTGAGGAAAGGCCCTTTGTGTCAATATTTTCAGAAGCAGAAAATACAGTCATCATGATATAAGGACAAGACTTTGCATATCCTTGGGGTCTAGAGGTGGCTTCATTGAGAAAAAACATTTTCATTTTCAGTATAAACACAAGTCGCTGGAGCTGGAGGCCTGGAGAGTTATCTATGATATTTTATTTTAGAGAGAAGTGGTAGAATATACATCCAAGGAATATTAAAACAGAGGATTTTGTGGAAAGGATATAATTAAGCATGCTAGCAGTAAGATGTGGATAGAAAAGCAGAAGAGTGCATATATCTGCAGGATTTTCCAACAAAGAAAAATATATTCAAAATGTAATGCAAGTGAATGATGCAGACATGCCTTTATCCTCACCTGCACTTATCAGCTGCCAACATTTCAAATTGCATTGCTCTTACTGGAGTGAAACTTCCCCTGTTCTTATACTGACTGGAGCTTATCTACAACACTGAGACACAATGGGTCTACTTTAAAGATGCAGATCCTCCTTTAACATTTCTTAATTCTCTTGGATTTAAGTCAAACCTTTAGGGTATCTTGAACTCCTGGGGTGAGCACCTGCTTTTAACAGGCTTATCAAGTATAAAATGCACCCCTTTAGCATGAGCAGCCTGAAACGTGAACTGCGCAAAAGGCTGAATGTTATTGTGATGTGTTTAAGCAAAAAGGCTGAATTTCCAAATGGCTTTTAGGGAGAACTGACCATGGCAGCTAGCTTCTGAATGGAGGGTGAATGTGCTCTCCATATTAACAGAACGTAGTCCAACTCCTCAGTCAAAAGTGAAGGGGAAATTAGCTCAAGAATTGCATGAGCGGCCTCGTCTTCAGCAGGAGATCCACTCCAAAGCCCTCTCCCATTAAACAACCTTTTGGGTCAGAAGAGCAAGGAGGAGGTTGAGAACCAGGCCCCTGTTGCCTGAACTGTACTTTACTGAGATTCTGCTTTTAAGAGTTTTTCATGCTGTGATTATTGAGAGGCAGTCTGAGATGGCAGTGCCTCTGCTTAAAAATCTAGGCATTTTTTGTGATGTCCAGGCTACATCCTGCAGGCAGGTCCACAGGGGATATAAGCTGCAGCAGCACTCATCCTATCGCAAAGAGGTGAGTACCAATCTGGATAACCCCAGGAAAGGAATCAGATACTGTCTGTCAATTGTACTTGGAAGTAGAGAACACAGTTTGAATATGTAGCATGGGCTCAGGATTTCTTAATTCAGTTTGCACAAAGCTTTCAAAGTGCAGCACTGCCTCATCTCCTTGCATCTGGAAAATGCAAACACAGGCAATGTACCTCTTTGGCACTGACTGCTAGGCTGTCAGCTTAAGTGTACCTGAAGTAAATTTCCAAGAGCTGATACCACATTATAGCAAGTAATGCTGATGCTGTGTATTTGCTTCAGAGAGAGGTAAAAGCTGTGATAGCTGTTTCCAAAGCACTTTGACGCACTGACCAAAGAACTTCCACAACTACAAATCAGAATTATTTCAAGATACAACATACAATAGCTTTTACTGACCGATGTTTTAATTCAGGCACACGGTCTTTTCTGTGCTTGCTCTCTACAGCACACCAGCTAGAACTGTGTATCGCTGGAACTGAACGCAGCAGTTCAGCACAGGAAAACAGCAAAACTAACTGCCTCAAACAACAGAAGTATCAATAATTGCCTAATTTGTATGGCAAACCAATAATGGGTACAGTGGCTAATCTTACTCTTTCCTTTTAACTTGGGTAAGAACTGTATCTGCAGAATGAACTGTTATTTCTCATGTATTTCACTTTTTGCCCTGTTAATTTGACTGATACAACGCATCCTCCTCTTACCCTCTGTTGCTGAAAAATACTGCAAGAATACATCAAGGCTGACACACTCTCAGTCAGTCAGAGCAGATCGGCTATATTTCACAGGATTAGCAAAGTACTTTTGTTATAGCAAAGCTAACTACCTATCAATAACATATACAAGAGATGGTTTAATTACAAATGATCAGCACTAACCCTCAGCAATTTCCAACTATAGCTTCATGTAATGCAATGACTGCAGTATAAGGGCAATGGGAAAGGCAGTAAAAATGATATTGTAGATTTCAAATGACGTGCTGCAGATAATATCTCAGATCATTACAGTTGAAAAAATATTTTTAAATGAAATATATTTCATGACTGACCTTTTATTCTTTGAATTGGCTTTGTTTTGATTCTACTTCGTGTATTTCATATGTCTTTGCTCTTTCTCATACAGTATCTGCAGAAAATGGTTTTATTACGGAGTTTTCATGTGTGGTTCTATACAACAATTATTTTTTGGCAAATGATAGCATTAAAGCAGATAAATAGGAATTGGTTTAATCCTATCCCTAGCAATTCTGCAATAATTCTTGGAGATTCATAAAATATCAGGTATTTTTTGCCTGAATACTGAACCTTAAAGAAGACATAATAGAAATAATTTCTGGTCTTGATCCTGTTTGTACATACCAGAGTGACTTTTAAGTCAACATGCTAAAAAGCAAGGATGTAGTACGTTCAGCATAGAAATACATGCACACGTTATCAAGGAAATACAGTTTCTTGGGTGCCTGATACCTGGTTTGTCTGCCCCTACCTTTGTGAACTTGTGAAATTAAGAACTAAATCTGAAAAATACCAACTAAATCCTGTTCACTGTCTTGGAGGTTAGGATCATTCAACACAGTGGCAGCCTGACTTATGGGCTCTTGAAAATTAATAGTTAAGTGTCTCAAGTTGAGCATCCAGAAATAATTCTCTACATGAAACAGGTACTTGAAAACATACCTGTTGGCCTCCTGGATTCATTAGACTTCTAAGTGATGGATACAAAAATTGCATCAAGGCTTCATACACAAGTCTTCAGAACATACTAGGACATTTCCAGTTGTAAGCAATAAACTTGTACAACGTAATTTCAGTGGCACAGCAGGGTGCCTTGTAGCCTTTCCTGCTAATATTACTCCTTTCCTTTAAAAGTAAACAGAAAACAAATATAAAAGTGTTGAATAAACATTAAAACAAAGATTAATTTTAGGATTCTGACTTTCTGTCAAAACTGTATTCATATGTATTCAAATATCATCTGATAAATAACTTAGCTGGAAATTACGAACAACAAAAAACAAAAGGAATAGGGAAAATAAAGATACTTGGAAAGACTTCAGCAAAGATCTAACTCTTGGAACGTTTCCAAGCAGCAGCCTTGATTTTGATTAATATTATAATACAGCCTGCTAAAACAGCACCTCATAAATATCCATGAAGCGGTTTATTAGAGATGGTTGTAAATACTTAAAATCTTGTCTTGCAACCCACCAGATTTCAGAAAAAAGGCAGTTGAGAATATCAAAAGGTGAAAATAAGAAGAATTTTTAGATGTTTTCTTCCTCTTAAGTATTGCAATATATTGGCCCAGAAAATAGTATCCTGGAGAGTGGAAATACTAATGGAAAATGTGTGGGTTACTTTATCAACACAACTAGCAGCAATTTTGAGAGAAAGAGACTGCTGGGGGGGGGGGAGGCAGGGCTGGAACCAACATAAAAATACGAGATGGGGAATACACGAAAATTACTCTTACTACAACGTTCTATTTTCTTATTTCAAAACCAAAACAACTACTTGCAATAAAATGAAGTTGGTATGCATGTAAAAAGAGGATGGAAACTGGACTGCTGAGAAAGAAACTAGTGAAATATTGGGACATAAGCAATTTATTATTGTAATCTCTTCATCTTCTAAGTCTGTTTTTACACATAAGCATCTTGTGATTGTAGAACAAAACAGATTAAATTTAACCTCTATTATATTTGCACTTTCAGTCATTTATCCTCCAATTTCTGGTGTTACAACAAGTATTTCTATGTTCATAGACAAGGCCATTCCGAGTAGCACTGCTGCTGTTTTTCTATCCTTCCCTTACAATGAATTTTAGCTCATGAAGTCTGTAAGACAGAAAAGTCATGCATTTACCACATAATGGTGAGCAACAAGAAGAACAGTATTCTAAAATGTGGTACTAATGCGGTGCCACAGCTCTGACTAAGACATCAGCCTCTGATGGCAGAAGACACTATTGCTCTGCTTGATTCTTCATCTTCTCTGTGAAGGATCACAGCTGGGACACTCATGACAGAGCTAGCCTACAGAAAATGAGTTATGAGCACAAACTAAAACATCTGTCTTGAGGGAATTGTTATAAATGGGAAATGGTACAAGTAACGACTGACCACAAGCTACCTACAGTAAGGCCAAGCTGCGATTGCTATTCAAGGTCAGCTCCCGTTCCCTGCGGAAGAGTTGAAGTCACAGTGCAAATTCAGTAGAAAGTGTCAGCCCAACAGTTTACTTCCAATTCCCACTCCCTTTGCTGCATTAAGAATTCCACATGCAACCAGCCCAGTGCTACAAGTCCCCTGTTTCCCTGACTATGTGTGGCAGATACAGGCCCCCAGACAGTGAGTGGCTCTCCCTGCCTGCAGCCATGAGATATGGAAATATGATGTGACACGATGGGGTATGTTCTTCCCCCTTTATTGAAACTGTGGCTGCATATGCCCCTGGGAAGGAGTGATATAAAAGAATGCTAAAGGAAAATAATAGTGTGCTTACTCTGCCTTCCTTCTCACTTTCTAGCTTATGAAGTCCCTATGAAACTATTTGTCATGTGTTACCAACTCGATGCTGCGAAGGTAGAGCTGTTGCTATGCAGTAAAGATTACACAAGGAAGGATCTTTCTCCTCACACAGGAAGTTTTGACTTGGAAACAATGCCAATTTTGATGATGCAGCTCAGAAGCCAGATGCTATCATTCTTCACTGTCAGGTACACTCTTTGTGCTATGTATTGCATAACACACTTCGATCTCCCTTCCACTGTGAGAACCTGTATCATTCTGGAAGATATTTTTCTGCTTGGTTGCCATTTAGAATATGTTAGTTTCCAACATTCAGCTTTAAAGGCAAAATGCACAAGTTTATAAGATGCTCTTCTGTAAAATGAGAATTTTGGTGAGAGCTAGGAGTCAGGCCAGTCATAGAAAGCAAAAGGCCAAATACAAATTACAGAAATCAGGAAGATGAAATAAAGATGAAAAGGAAGATGTTGGGAAAGGGAATAGCACACACTATCACAGAAACAATCTATCTTTTAGAACTATTATAAACTCTAGTAACATTCTCATTGCTGGGTTAACACTTGAGCCAGTGATGCTCCTGGAAGTGACTATATGCTCACTAAGTTGCTGAAATCAATGTTATACACAGCCTTTGTGTGAAAGCACTAGTGAGTCACAGAGTAGCTGGCTGAAAACTATTTCTGTGCCTCAACTTCATACACATATTACATCCAAGTATAAACTTTACCTTTGACTTCCAGGACCCTTAGTCTTCAGGCCGACAGGTACAAACCTAGCTAACTGAAAAGCCAAATCTCCTCATTTCTAGTTGCAGAGCATCACCTTGGCAATGCTTTCTCTCATAGTGTACATGATCATGAACTGAAAGAGCATTATGTATCTGCTTTCAGATTCTATGAGTACAAATATATTAATGGACTATTTATGGTATGATTCCCCATATCAGAATAATAAATATCTCTGTAATTAGCTAATGAATTGTGTGTCATAATTACACTGTTTTCCATAAATGGCATAGCAACCTTTTGAGACTGTTGAAATAGATGTTTACATTCCCCCCCCCCCCCCAAGTTTTTTTTTAATACTACATTTTTTCATTCAGATAAAAATATAAGTATTTTTCCAACTTGTCAAATTTCAGGTTACTCCATTTTGAGGTAAAGTCTCCTTCACTACTAATAATAATCCCTCAGGGACATGAGCAGTAACTGAACACATCAGCTAAAGGGAAATGATGAACTACAAAAATACACTTGCTCAGTGTGGCCGTGGAAGAAAATCACATGCTACTTTCCTGCTTCCATACAAATGTTATTTTCTACTGCATTGTATGATGCAGCTCTTCTCCTATATTCTTCCCCCAAGATCAATCATTAATTTTCAGCAGTATGATTATTTTGATTGATGTATTTTTTCCTGCTCCTCACTGAATATGCTTCATATGGTACACTAACTCTGTGTTAAAAAGGGAAAACAGGGAAGAGGTAATTTCTTATCTGGATAGCTGACACACATCTAACACAGAAATCCACACACAAGAGATCAAGACATTCTGTCTGAAATTTATGCCAGATATATGAAGACTGTAACCCTGTAAGGGTTATTACATAAATTAGAAGTCTTAATATTGTTCAGAATAATTTTAATCTCTCTGTGCTGCAATACAGCCTGGCTTTCATAACATAAGGCTCCATCTGTTCTGGCAGTTTTGCAGTAGGTATTTATAAAGAACAACATCCTTTACTTAATCAAGGCAAACTAAAACAGCTTACACTACAGAACTGTGCCTTGGAGAACACAGAAGGGCAACGGCATGTACCCCCTTGCATGTAGGACAGTTTACTAGAAACAGGATTAAAAGCTTTTAATCAGGTTTAGATTGGTCCCAAGCTGCTTAGGCCTATTCCATCCATGATGACAGTATCTTCAGTGGAAGATCAATCAAGGAGCGTGGTTACATTTTCAGCACAATTGCTGTATGTCCTGAGGATAAGGCAAGAACTTCTGGTTTACATGTGGTTACTTATTACTCATTTTAAGGAATTAAAATTAGAACTGCCATAACAGTTGAAAATATGTCCTCTTTTTCTAAGAAACCATATGCAAAGAAAAGAGTTTAGTACATTGCAGCTTGTTTCTCAGGACATGAGGGAACATTTCAGAAATGCATCTTTATTGGAGAGCAGAAATATATCAGCAAAGCATGGTATAGGAAGAGTTAACTCGTGATTTTAGAGCATTGTAATCTAACAGACTGTTAAACAGTAAGAGAGAATTAAGTGACCTGAAAATGGCATAACTAATTGCAGTCTTGAAAAAATAACGGTAACGTGGAGGTTCATGAAATGTGTATGAACTGTATCACATATTCATGCCCTATTACTGTGAATTCTGAAGTGTCTTACTGTTCAAGATAATAGACCTTGATTCAATTCAGTCTGATGTAGGATGAATTTCATGTGCTAATTAGTAAAGCATTTCTTAATGATTAAGAAAAAGTAGATAACATCTGATTGAAAACCCAACTGTCAGAGATAAAACAACGATACAACTCAGGGTGGAAGGAATGCCACTCAGGCTGAATTCAGGTGTCTTAATTATGATAATTAATGATTGTATTCTCTATATAAACGAACTCAACCAACATGAAAAGCATATTGTAATTAAAGTGCTTTTGAAAAGCAACATTTAAACAAATGCCATTGGTAATATTAATTACTTTTCTCATTTTCCATTTCACATTTGATTGCATTGGTTCACTAAGGAGCTAATATGGAAAGACTTTGAGCTACTATAGTTTCTACTCAAAGAAGAACTTAGCACTGCTACACTGAAATAGGGCTTAAAAGACCCTGCAGACTCTCACATCTTTATCACTGCACATAATTGGTGATTCTTCTCACATACAATGAAAATATACCCTCCCATTAGCAAACTACTGCATCAGGCTTTCTATCTCTAATACACTGTATTAATGGATTTCCTCCTGGGGAAGTGGGTGTGGCTTTGGAGAAACCAGAAGAAACAACAGCTGGAAAAAAAAAAATGCTTTTTGGGGACAGACTTGTTCAGGAAATGGATTTAGTGTCCTAGAAGAGAGGAGAGTTTAGTTTTTACTTTGTTAGCTATTAAGTCACCTGCACTGAAATGGAACTGGAGTTTGTGATTTGTTTTCTTTTGGCCGCTTTTTTTCTGAAGAACCAGTATCTTCCCAGAGTAAGCTTGATTTCATTCAGAATAACAGAAGAGGTATGTGAAAAGAAAAAAATCAGCCATTTACGTTTTGGGTGACTTATTTGTAGTCAGCTCTATGAAATCAGCTACTCGTCCGCAGGATTCTTGCTGCTCTGAAACACATGATTCATTTAGACATCCCTATTTAATGCTTATACTGATCTTATATAGAGACCCTGTCAAATCTGCAGGTGATAACATATATGCACATATCTGGGTTATATTTTAAGATAGGCAAGAGGTATATCAACATTATCTTGTCACCTGTATTTGCAATACTGGAAAAAATGCCTAGTGACAGGACTTCTCGAACTAGTGTGTAAAGTCAGCATATTAAGGGTAATTTAGCCTGATAATAATATAGTGAGTACAGAATAGCTCCCCTGGAAGCCAATCCTGTACTGATTACAATTCTACATAGGAGATAAAACACAAGTTAGCAAAAGTTTCACAGCTGCAGACCAAAGTGACAAAATAGAAGAACAAAGAGATCAGTGATAATGGGTAAAATTCTGACCTCGGTAATGTCAAGAGCAAACTCCCATTGATTTTAATGATGCTTGATATTTCTAATTCATCACCTTTGAAGTGACAAATACACAAACATCAGTCAGTGGCCTGCTAAACCACACCTCCACAAATGTGTTCTTTTTGCTGTGCGTAGTCAGCCACCCGAGAAATTTGCCAGCAGGCTTTGAACATATACTTTGAAGTGATTGAATTCTATTAAAGTGTAGCTTGCTCATTTCATATTTTTGAGCTTCTTAAAAAAGCCATCTATAGTTATTCTTCCAGTCAGAATAACCATTTTCAGTAATGGAAAAATGAATTATCTAGAGAAAGACTGGAAATGTCACTGTTATGGATACATACTATGTGTTCCTTCTCCCTTCTACTTCTCTCTACCGGCCTTCACCACTTCTCTTTTTTAAAGCCTGTTTCAGCAGCTGGATCTCTCCTTATTTTCACTCTAACATTGAGCCACGAGAGGCCCATGAGCTGATATCACCAGAAAGAGTAGCCCAACAGACAGTACTTACTCTTTTTGAGGTTAACTGTTGGCTCTGCATTAACCTGTATGTTTTTAGAAAAGGAGCAATTCAAAGGAGCAGTGTATTCTCCAACATGAAGAAGCAACAGCTTGAAACCTCCCATTCTTGTCTATCACGGTCTCTGTCCTTCACTGCTCAAACTTCCACGCAGCTTCTTCTATGCTTATCTGGAAACATCACCACTGTTATCCACCATACTGTTTCAAAGTCACTCTTCACTACTTTTCTAATGCATGAAAATTCAATTCAATTAACAACACGGCTAACATTCCTGTCATCTTCCACAAGGCTGAAATTTTCCTTAATAAGCACAGCCAGAGTATGAGTGTTTCTTGGAACTAATGACGCTGTGATTTCTGCTAAAGGATCCACATGTCCTTGAGATTTGAGAAACTCCAAGGCCTCATTTGCCTTCTGGCCACAAGCTGAAACACAAACTGGAGTAACACGCTGTCATGTGTGACAGGATGATGACTACAGTGCATGCTTGCTTGCTGTTCAGAGGCATCTGAGACTATGACTTCACATAACGACGTTGTTGTCATGAATCTATGCTGTGCTTCTCACTCCCACAAATCCTGCTAGAATGCATCACTGGAGCAGTTAAAAAGACCCAAACCAAACAAAACCCTACCTGGGTTAAAAGTAAGCCATTTCCAAGAAATCTGCAAGGTAGGATTTTTCATTCTCATTTGTGAAAAGAGTTATATAAAGATTTAAATGAAGACAAGTGAAAGTAAACTAAACAGTTACTCATAGCAGCATGGAGCAGGTTGTGAACTCTAAAAATCGCATCTGCTACCAATGGTACAGAAACTTTTAACCATGACCTGAGGCCACAGCATTGTCCCAGCTATTTTCACTGCAGTGAACACCTCTCCTCACCTCAGTTTTCTGAAGGCTAATGTGATCCCTTTTGTATTTAGCACAAACATAACAAAAGCTTTACATGAGAACACTACACGGCTCACAGCAAAGGGGTAGGCAAGAAATCATATTTCTTATAGAAAAAAATTTGGTTTTAGCTTTGTACCAGTTAAGTAATCTTTTCCTTTTCCTCTAAACAGGCTGCTGTTGTCCGTATATTGAGTGCTCATTGAGTTTATTAGCATTCATTGTTTACAGCCCATATCCCATTTGGACTGTACAAACCATTGTAAATCTATTTCCTAATCCAATGGCTACCAATTAAATGCCACCAAAGACTCAGCATTTAATCAAGCTTTACCTTTTTTTTCATAGAACCTATTAAATAATTTAAGTTCACTGATGATTTGCATTTTAGAAGTGCTTCAGTGCCTGAAAGGCACAAACGCTATTCTTACTGTTCACACCAACTTCCAGGGTTCAAAAGCAATTGAAAAGACAATCATATTGGATTTAAAAAACAAACAAACAAAAAAAAAAAAAACCCCAAACCAAAACTACAGGAGCTTTTGCAGCTTATTATCTTGATTTACAGAATTAGTATGCTCTTTCTTTGAAAGTGGAGTGTCTTCTGTCACCTTCTCCAACCCTTGCCCAATCATTCTGAGAAGGAAGCAGGTGTAAGAAGTGGAAGGGACAGAAAAGAATCTCTCAGCTCTGGTCTGCAATTCAGACTACCTCTGTATATCCCTTCATCCTGCTATTACATGAAAATTGAGTTATTTACAATTTTTCACTTGTAAAATAGAAGTGGTACAAGAAGATGCTTATGATAAGCATGAGCTAGATACACTGACTAACAGCAGTATGCACACAGCTTCTGAAAGGTGGTGTTCACTGCTGAAGGCACTGTTGTGCAGTGCTTAGCTCTTACCACGATTACTGCACTTTTTATAAGATTTTAACTCCTTCAAAGTTTAACACTTTAAAGCGATCAGTTCCACTTCCATTTAAGCATCCATTTTACATGGTGAATGTCCTTGAGCAGCACTTCATGTACTCTGCTCCTAGCCCACCCTGGAACCCCATACTACATCTTTGTAACCTTGTGAGGAGCTCCCCAATCAGAATGGCACGTCCTCATTTCTGCCAACAGAAGACTCTTAACTCAGCTGCTGGTGTCCACACTGTTCAGAACACAATTGAGACCCTTTGTCTGCAGTCCCATCTGTTGCTGTGGCAGATGAAGTCTGGTCTCTTTCAGAGAGTGCCACAAAGGTTGATTGTCACCTATAGGAGGGTGCCATGACAACAGACTGGGTACATAGTATCTGCTCCAGCACCCACATGGTCAGATACAAATTTGGGTCCATGCAGACAGTCAGGATGTACACAGGCTCCTTCCTACACTTCAGACATATCTTTAGGTTTTGTCAAAGGTCATATTTCAGCACAGTTTTTCAGCAGTGTAAGAGAGATGCAGAGTGAGGATGCATCTACAGATTTACCACTGATGAGTAACAGCTTCCCTTACTACTCCGTACACCGTTTCTGTTAAGTACTTTTTCTGAATATGAGCTTAGTGAAGGATTACTTCATGAACTTCAATAACATAACTTGCCTATAGAATGCCAGGCTTTTTAACATTACAGTGTTAAAAGATGATATGTGTCTTTAGGAAATTTATGTATTCATTAAAAGCTATTTTAGGCAGGGTGGAGAACTGACTGAAATGAATTAATAAACCTAGAATTAATAAACCTAGAATTAGTTTTTTAAAAAGCCCATATTTGGGAGACTAGGAAATAATCTTTTTTTTTTTTTTTTTTTTTTTTTTTTTCCCCCCCGAGGCTATTAAGAGAGGAGGCTAAAAGCCAAAGAGCATCTAAATAGAAATCAAAGATATATAGGCATGTAACTTCAAAAATAACAAAACCTCAAAGGATTATAGAATACATGGTACTAAGGAAATGTTCTCCATTTTTATTATCTTATTTTCCAAGGTCAGTATAAGATTAGCTACTGATTGGTACACAAAGAAAATGGAGGATGAAATTAAAGTTACAAACTTTATGTCATTTATTATATTCTATCTTTGTTGTAATGAAGACCTTGCTTTAAAGTAATCATGAAAGAATGACTAGCATGTGCTAGAAGATCTATCTGAGGAGCCTCTGGGATCCTCAGTTAAAAAAAATAATTAAAGCTAAAAAATTTGAAACTAAAGCATGGTCATTTCTGTTTCTAAGTTACTGCTGTGAATGTCTTGAAGATACAGAATTTAATTGCCCAGCAAATCTTACCAAGATGATATTTAGAATGTCAAAAGATACACTCAGAAAGATAACTAGGACTTAACAAACACTATCAATCAGCTCCTAACAGCTGAAAATCCAGTGGATATTACAAAGTTATCAAGGAGATGCTAAACAAAGATATGGATTTCATTTGGCTTGCAAGACTATTTCCTTTTCTTTCATTATTTTAACAGAAGTCTTTGTATTCTGAAACAGTTTTGCTAACAAACTTAAATACAATCCTAGACTATGTCATGCCATCTCTTTAGAAAGCCTATCATTCGAAATTGTGCAGGAATTTAATGACCACGACTTCTCTGATCCCCAGAGTCTCCGCTTCATCTTTGGACAGTAATTTTCAATCTATTTTTTTTAACTCCATGATTTTACTTGCTATAGAAATGTTTTCAACTACTATGTTTTATAATTAAAAAATGTGTTTATGTACCCCTATGCTCCCACTATAGCCTTTGATAATAGAACATAGGAGTTGAAAACAGCCCATCCACTACTTCAATTGCACTGAATGGGAGAGCAGGGCTAAACAGCACAGCAAGAGGGAAATTACTTTGGTGTCTGTTTGCAATCTAAGGCCCTGATCCTGCAGACATTTAGGCAGTTGAACAATTTTACACAAGTGAATAATCTGATTTAGTTCAAAGGGAGTACTCAGATATGTTAAATGTCTTACCTGCCTACATGTTTATAAGCTGGAGGCCTACATTACAACCGAGCTGTCACTTTTGGTGTAGGCAACTTCACAGGATGAAAACACCATTTTTCCATTTTCTCTTAATTGTTGCCAAAGGAACAGTATTGCAGTCCCTGATCTACTTTTATGAAATACAAAACAAGAGTTTGCATTGCTAGAGTGCGCATGAAGCTAAATTGAAAATGGTAGCTGGGCTTAAACTGCAGAAGAAGGAAACAGGTCTATAAAGCAGAGTAAAATAGGATACAGGAAAATATTTTCTGTTACATAGTGTACATATTCTGCTTACTTTGACGTTGGTAGAATTTAAAAGTATTGGAGAAGTGGGAGGCAGTTTATATTTCCTTCAGAAATGACACTGAAAAATTAGGTTTCAAGAGCAAAACCTCTCCTTGATATCTGTTACATTCACTATCTATTAGTGTAATATATATTCTGTTATAGTACTGTAATTCCATGTGAAGAATCTGCATAGCAAAAATAAAATAAGCAGATATGATAACGGACAAAAATCTTTGCTGTAATCAGCAAACATTAAGGGAAGGCACAAGATTTCTGACTGCATTAATAAGGCAGATAAACACTTTCCAGAGCTTACCTCTGAATTCTTGATACTGATACTTTGTTCAGGCAGTTAAATACTTCAATGTGAATGCTGCATAAATATAGATTGAAATCCACTGTCTTCTAATATTAATCAAACACCACAGCAATACTGTATTTGAGATTTTAGTATGCTGCTGTTAACACTACTTCAAGAAAAATCAGTTTTTCATCTTCTGACACTAACATGCTAAGGTCCTCTGATATGACTAAAACTAAGCCATCACCATTTAAGTGTTACCTTTTTAAAACACAACAGGAAGAACTGTATTTTTTTTTTTTCCTTCTGCTACAATTTACATTCTCTGCTCTTTGAGAACAATTTCACTTACTAATTGCTGTCTCTCAGACACCATAAACCCTCTTTAATGCTATCAACATTTTGTCAAAAGAGCAACAGAATTTGCACTCTGTCCAGACATTACTGAGAAAAGTACAGCAAGAAAGTGCATGTCTCCTTACAGTTCCAGTGACATAAAACAGGAGTGAACCTCACACATTAAACAGAATTATCCTTGCCTGACATAGGCTTAAGCAAAGAAAAAACCATATACTGTAAGAGAGAATAATTAAATAGGGCTAAGCAAATACTGAAAAGAATACAGTCTGAAATAAAGCATAAATGGCTGCAGAGATACAAAGCTGTGAGATTCAGATCCTGCCTGTGCAGATTATGATCAAAGCAGGAAACATATCAGATAATTTACTAAAAGGAACCAGATCAAATGAGTAAAGGTCTAATTTTATACTGTACACAGAGGATAGTGATAATCTGGCCTTCAATATAGTACAAACAGCTTCTTTTACAACATATTTGTGCAAGATACTCTTGTTCAAATAGACCTCTGTGGAATGTTGAAAATAAAGGCTTTTCTCATCACTTCTGCTGTCATCAGTATGTCAGCCTTAATTACTGTGCATGGCTGTTGCTTGAGAACTGCTTCCTACCCCCAGAGCAGGCTAGTTTTCACCCAGGCTATGGGAAACACAGGAGAGGGGGGAGGTTGAGTGGCCAGGAGATCAGGATTGCTCTTTTCAGTAACAGCCCTCCAGCGAGATCAGCTTAAACAGACCATGAAACTGTACCCTGAGGTTGACAGCTTTGAATTTTGCCAAGGGAAGCTATAGTATGTTTTCTCCCAAGTAACAAAACCATTCTGCATTTTTTAAGTTTATAAAAAGATACTGAAATTATTTTTATTTTAATGTGTCTGTCAAAATTTCCTAAAGTTAATAGTTGAACCATGCATACTTTTAAAGTAGCTTGATGATTAGGATTTCAACAAAATCTGAATCTTAATTCAAAGACTAAATGAAAACTAAAAATAAATGCATTCAACAAATAATAAGGTCATAATCTTCCTGCCCTCAGAAATGCCATTCACTATCATCTATCTCTCGTAATTCATTCCTTGTAACACATACATTTGTTAAGGATACTTTAAACTTGTTTGGGGTTGCTATTTTGTAGCAGTTTTTGTTACACCAATGTAGCACCTTTGAAAGTAATAGTGGTAAAACAAAATACACATGTGTATAGCATAATATATATTAAAAAAGTCACTACCTCAGTAATTTTGGACTTCATTAAATAATACAGAAAGAGCTCAGTATACTTTCTCTCTTCCTTCCTAGAAAAGGCAAGTCTTTTCTTTCCCTCTCTCCTTCTTTATTTTAGCATTTGCTGGCCATTACTCACAAAGTAAAAGTTCAATTCAGGTAGTTCTCCCTATACTTTGAAAAATTCATCTTACGATTCAAATTCAAATCTTAGGTTTCCAGCTCAGGCCACATCAGTTTAATTTGTATTACCTGGAGCGTATCTTCAAAAAAGTCTGAAATGTATGAAAGAATATTCTTGCCTTCCCCCCCTCACCACTTCATCCTCATAAAAAGGAATTTTCTACCCATCAGTAGGTTTCTTAATGCTAGAATTATACCTAGGACAGATTCCACTATGCTTAATATATGCAGCTAATAAAATACTTCTATTTAATACTTTATAATTAATACTAATGCTTCTAATACTTTCTAATTATGTATCTAACTGATGGATTATAATAATGATCTTTTCCTCAAAATCAAGAATCTTTCTTTTTCTTTAAATGAAACTTTTCTCCTTCCATAGGCTTTTTATCCTTATTCTCCAAAGTTTCTAAATCCAGCCACTACATTTCTAATTTACAATTTGAGATGTTCGTAGGAGGCATGTGAAACCTATAAAGAGGCCCCCATTAAATTTCACATGTCCAGCTGCATCATTTAGCTAACCTCTTCTTTCTATATGATATGTAGGCCAGAGTTCTAATGGGAATGCTTAAATTTCTAAGTTATCATACTGTATTTTAGTTTAAATATGAGCCTTTTCCATCAGAATTTCAAACATTATTAAGAACTAAACCAATAAAAAGAATTGTCTCTCTCATGCTCTGTCAAGAAGAATCCTCAGCACCATTTAATCCTATACTACTGCTAAGAAATCAAGGAATGGTACATATTAAAGTTGTTTTTAATGGGGTTCATGAAGCTCAAGGAACTGACTTTATGTGCTAGATTACTGATTGAAATCTAAATGCAATCAGCACAGAGAAAGGGTTTTGTATATCAAATATAGTTCTGGATGCCAATCTGGAGCAAAAGAGGCAACAAAAAAGACACAGCATCTTCAACTGTTTTGCTAATTGTACATGTAAAGTATATCATTATTGGAGGCAAGAGGGACTAGACTTAATTTCAGAGTTTCTTTGTTCCTATATTTTTTATCAGTAACACACAAACACACACTTCTAACATTCCTGAAAATTCAAGGGCTGATTCACGATTCAATCTCAGAAGCATCTGTGATTACAAACAAATCATGTTTGTTCTTAAACTCAGCCAGAGCTGAGCACAGAATGTAATTATGCTTTATAGTGGAAGCACCGAAGTAAATTTCCCCTGCACAGGGATGCTGGTGAAATAATAGAAACACAGAATATGAATACCTATATATTCCATTAATTCAATACATACATCTTCAATTTAAAAAAGTAATATTAAAAAAAGTCACATTTAGGAAGATACAACTACCATACTTCATTTACAGCTTGTAGTAAGGAGCTGCTGTACTCCCTTTGTACAAAGAGAGGATCAAAAAACCAGACTTAGTAATAAGAAACCCACACAAATGAGGTTTTTCTTGGCTGTTGCTTTGTGAGTATGGTTTGTCTTTAAGAAGAGTCTATGTTGCATATGTCAGAAGAATTTCAGTTTCTATCATACCCCTTATAATCAGGTCTGATCTAGCTGAGAATTTCTCACCCATGACCTCTTCTGTCTGGCAGAAAGGCTCACTGCTCTTGGGCTAACAGAAAACTCACTCCCTAAAAGCTTATACCCAGCTTTAGGCTTCTGCCTATTCCAGAGTTCATTAGTTCTTAGGGTTTTTTTGCCTCCAGGACTATCACTTCATATTACACTAAAGACAGGAAACCAGGAAACTCATACACACCTCCTTCTGCCATGAAAAGAGTTAAATAGTAGTCTGCCACAGCATAGCATACTGTCCCTGTCTATCCTTCATTGATTCCTTAAATTCTCTTCTGATGTTTCCATATGTATTTTTCTGCTTAAAGTTATTTTATCACAGTATCAATATTACAAAGTTACAACCCATAATAACCCACCATTGCCCTTCTGACTACACCACAATCTTTTGTAACACCTGTTTTTTAATATTTCTCCATCATAGCTGGTGAGGAAAAGAAGTGCTTTGTTAATATAGTTCTGATTTCGGTTATGTTCTTTCTAATTTTTACCAAATGGGCTCTACAGCTACAAAGTATTTTAAAAGACTTAAAATATGTGCTATGGTGTTCCTAGTTTGTAAGGGTAAGGGGACTGTTGAAGTTACAACTTGATTATCATAGTAGATTAGCTGGGAATACTCCCAGATAAAGTCTGGGGGTGGGGGTGGTATCTCTGTTGCTTCTTCCCCTACATCTTAACTTACTTGAGCCAGAATGTTAGAAAAAAAAAAAAAATCCACTTTGTAATATGGACAAGGATGTAAATTCTTAACTCAAAATAGGGAATAACAGTCCTGAGTCTGGGTCTTCTGTGTTTCCTATGAATATGTTTAACTCTAGAATATCTAAGTGCTTTTTATTGTATTTCTAATTAACTCTTTAAACAGACCTGGGTTTTATCTTCAAGCAGAATAGGAACATGTTTGAATTTTCAAATGAACTTTGCTGGCTGTAAAATCTAGTTCATACCAACACTATATTTATTATCATTACTGAGCTACACATGCTATAAAGGTATTAACCTTAGGTCACCCTTAGGCTTTCTGGCTTTACCCTTGTTACACTAACATGGCAAGAACTGATTTCAAATAGAGATACAACTTCTACATGTGGTACATAACCTTCTCTAGCCAGGCTTCCTTTCTTAGCTATCAAATGAATTCAAGTTAAATCGATTTCAGTTTCTTAAACTATGAATTCAAGCTTGAATGTATTCAAGTCAAAGATCAGCAAGAACTACAAGAATAAAGGACTATCTGGGACATTTGTACATGTTCCTTTTAGTTGCCTTAAAGATTCTTCTGGATTAAGAGGAGATTTTTTGGTCACTTCCCATAATTCACAACCTGCTCTCAGACACACACTTATTATCTGATCTTACCTTATCTTACTATATGAAATATCCCTACACTTCATTTACAAAACATTCTATTTCTAGAAACTAATTTATATTGTTTCATAGTTTTATATCTTATTTCAAAAGAATATCATACCTGTGTTCACAGAGAGAATAATAAATCACAGGTTCTTTTTTTTTTTGTTGGGGGGGGGGGGGGGGGGCCGGGGTGTGGTGGGCTTGGGGGGTGTTGTTGTTTTTCTTATGTATCTTATGGTTTTGGTTGTGGTGTTGTTTGTGTTGTTGGGGGGGAGGGAGGGTAGCTGGCACGGTGCGTGGTAGGAGTGGTGGGTTTTGTTGTTTTTCTAATGATAACACTTCTGTTGCCTCTTAGCTCCATAAATTAAATTGGAGTAGCAGTCTGATGTTGAAAACAACAAAATGAGCTAACCTTTTTTGTTTCCATTTATGGTTTCTCATTTCTCAGGGTCCCAGACTGAATTATAAAAGTTCTGACTGTGTCACCACTGTGTTGCCATTTCATCCTAGAGAAAGTGCTCTGAGAACCTAGGTCTATGGAAACACAGGAACCCCTTGGAAAGCCTAGGGGTATAATGACGTTCTTGTTGATCCTGCACCTTGCTCCCACAGCTGGCTAAAACACTCAGCACAGTGAGAAGAATCCTGAAATCGCAAGTATCAAGTTTTTTTGAAACTTGGTGATTGGCAAAAGTGATTTTTTTAGATAGTTTATCTATCTACTGGAGATGACTTTTAAAGTGGAAAATTGCTTTCAAAATGCTAGAGAAAGGCTGACAATAAAAAATAATCAGATGGGGGCAAAACTAGTGATTTTATGTCTTCTGATATACTGTTTCCTGTATGAAAACATTTCCATTTAAGGAAAAAAAAAAAACCTACCAAAACTTTGGGAAAAAATTACCTGCAGGTTACATCTGATTAAAAAGACTGTACACATAGTATGTTTCCTGTCTGACAGTATGTCTTGCTTCCAGAAGTATTATTATTAATATTAACAGCCCAGGACTGAGGTTTTCCCAGAGTCCAGTGAAGCTTTAAGCTTTTAGTTTCTGACACTGCTCTCTGCTTGGATCATATGCTTCTGAGCAGGTTCCAAATGAGTTCTCCTCTCCCTGCAGCTACATGCAATGAGAACTGCTTCTTAGTGGATGTCACATTTTCAACTTGAAGGGACATTCCTCTTTGTCAAAAATAAATCCTAGCAGAGGAAGACTGGCAATAATTTAGCAAGGGGAAAATGCAAAGAAAATTCAAAGGAAAATGGTCTTTTGTCATAAAGAAACTGTTGCATATATAGTAAGAGCATGATTTAAAAAATTACCTGGAATGTAGACTCTGTTTTCAGTATATACTGTCAGCATATCGGAAATACTGGGATTACGTGTAAACAATTTAGCAGGCTGGCATCAAAGGAGAGAAATACAGCTGAGATTCTTGCTTTCACTTCTGTTTACATGTCATGGCATAGCATAGCTGTCATTGGTGCTACTGCAAGCAATGCAACAAGAGGACTGTTAGTGCTGAGGCTGCCTTTCCAGATCTTCAGAATCTGCCTCCTGGGCCTTAGTAAACTGTGGACCCTGGTGCAATTACACTTGATACGTCTGCCCTGCTTATGTATATCTTTGATCTTTATATAAACAGTCCCTGGATGTTTGTTCATGTTGAGCAGTACTTTGAACCCTGAATAAAAACACTCAAAAGTACTAGTGCAGCAAGGTAGAGCTCAATATTTATAAGAGTAAAATCTTGACATAAACTGTTTTCATAAGCTTACATTCCTTTGGGACAACAGTCATGCCTTGTTTGCTGTTTTTCTGACAAGCTGTTTTGAGTTAGAACAGAATTGGAACGCTAATTGAAATGAAAGAAAAGGAGGGGAAGAACAATACAGTTCATTTTCCAAGCAAAAGTATTACAAACGAATGATGAACTAATTTTGTGCAGAATCCTTCCTCTTTTATTTATTTATCTAATAATTTGCTTTAAAGATACCTGGCTTTAGTCTAATTTCATCTCAGAAGAACCATCACCCTGTTAATGATTTCTAACAAGCTGTGCATTACTGAGACCGGGGGAAGGTGAAGTGGAAGGCCTCTCAACTGAATTCTGCATATACTATAAAATATGGTCTAAAATAATACAGCGGTTTCTGAACATTAGAGGTCTCTTCAATATTTTCTGTTCTCACTATCCTTTTCTTTTTAATTCTCTTCAGAATCTTCACACAATGAAAAAGGAAATTTTTTTAAGCTTCCGAATACATCTTCTTAAAAAAATTTCCCATTTTACAGAGTGGGAGACATAGCTGTGTAGGACAGACTGTAAATGCACATCTAATTCTAGAATAAGTGTAACAGAGTCCAGAAGGAACTTGCAGATACTGTACAATAGGATGTTTTAAATCTCACTCTTAATCTCAAAGGAATAAATCACTGTGGATAAAAGTGCTGTAAATGTAAATGGTATAAAGAAAATGAGAAGTTAGTGGGAAAGCACTGTTAAAAGGTTGTTTTTTAATCGCATCCTGATGTAACATTTGTTCACAAGTTATTTTGTTAAGTGAGCTACCCACAAGTCATGAGTCTTGAATGCTTGTTTCACTTTATCCTGGGATACTGTATATATATTTTCTTGCATTTGCTCAAAAGCTGCTCTTGTTAAACAAACTGTGTAACTCAAAGATGACCAGAAGCTACTGCCATTTACATTCTATACTCAGAAAAGCTTTTGAATGATATCCAATAAAGTAGTTGCTGATTCTTCATTTCCCCATAATTTGATTATGCTTCTACTTAACATTTCACAAATTTCCTTTAAATGAAACTAATGCAAGTGGAGGTGCTGTTGAAGAGCCTTTCTGTAACTACTTGAAACAGACTTTTAGCAATACATTGAGTACACAGGTGTACTTTGGAGTGAACACATTATAGAGTAAGAAATACTATCAAATTTCCCTATACACAATATATTTGGGTCATTTGCTCACAATACACAGTTCCAGGGATTACTTATGTGCCTACATACAGTACTGAAGTACTAACATTATAATTAGCATTAAAAAAAATTGGGCTGTGTACTAAGACTTTTTTAATCATAGATCTTGCATACATTCTCTATATTTTGTTGAGTATCTAACTTAGAACTTCCAAGCAGTTGTTCATTTGAAAATCAGGATTAGGCAGCTTTCTAAGAGAAACATTTTTCCCATCAAACTGGGAAATTTGCATATGTCATGTAGGAAGTACTGATTTGAGACTGAACTAATGATCGTCATTGTCTCTTCAGGCCTTAAAATCTATGAACTGATGAAAAGTGCAACTCAAACAAGTAAATTTTATGTTACAAGCACTCTTACAATTCAGGAATATATTACCAGACCTAATCACAATTAAAGAAGTAGAGAAGTGTTTGAGCCTTCTGAATTCCATGTCATTTCCAGAATGTCTTGTTCAATGTTTAAGATATATAGGAATTTAGATGTCGTCAAATATATTTTAATCACATCAATCAAGTGAAATTACTACACAGCACAAAGAATTTTATATTAATGTAATAAAAAAGGTTTTCTGAATGAGTATATATAGGAGCTGCCACTTGAACCACAGCAGAAATGGAACTCTGAGAATCAAATAGCTAAGAATAACATTGCTCCATTTTCAACATACTAAAAGCTTTTTACTCAGTGGGAAACTAAGTTATTAGAAAGGGCAGTCTAAAAATGTACTGCTAGGAGATTTGGGAGTAGTAGTCCTTGAAGTGAAGATTTAGTATTGTAGATTTTACAATTTATCCATTTTTGGTGGTTGTGATGTATGAGTCACAGGGGTAATAAACTTCAAATAGGTTGAAGTAAAGTTAAGTACTTCCCAGTATCTTCTATTAATTATCTGTGGAATAGAAGAAAAGAAATTAATGCAGAGACATAAGCTCATCTTGGAACAAAAGGGGAGTACATTCTTATTGTGATGATTTTACTGAGTCTTTTTCAGAGAAGGCTGAGTGATCAAGAAATATTTAATGCCTCTAGATTACTTACTTAAAATATTTAATATTTTATAGTTGTTTAATTTAAATGAGGAATGTAATAAAAAATGAAGGATGGCAGACTAAGAATACCGTAAACAGAATTATTGAAAGCATTGTTCTCTTCCCTGTGCAAAAGCTGTAGGTCAATCCTAGCTAGCAGGCTTCCCCACTGGAGTTGTTTCAAGACTATTTCATGCTTTTTGTTCTTTTAACCACAGAGTTCTTCTGAGAAGACTGTAGAGTGAAAGAAAATTTGTCACGTATATGATGGTTCTGTGATTTAGCAGGCAGTTGATATGCCATTGCTCAAGGGTATCTCTAAGTCTTTCTCTTGGGTATTCCACAGCTAGCTGACCAAGATGATCTGTGTTCATAGTCTGATATAGAATGAAAGAGTAAAAACAAATCCTCCATGCTCCACACATTCCAACATCCTTCCTAACTCTTAAAGCCAACAACTGATTTCTTCATTTCCCAATGATCAGACACTCTGAAGATTGCCAATACGAGTGGAGGACTCTTTCCCTAAAGAAAGAAATTTTCTGTGTGCATGGTACAGGCAATAGATTTCAAAGTTGAGGGACCAACCACTGATTTCGGGTGACTTTGATAGATGTAATCAAGACTGTTTTGAATTTTACAGTCCTTTAACACCTTGAAGTGCAACATCCACACTTAGGTTAATCATAAAACCCCAGAAAATACATTTAATTCTCATGAAAATATATGGTGTTTTTTTCCTAAAGTGTTGCCTGTGAATATTTAAGGTCAGCTCAAAGTTTGGCTTTGTAACTTCCTACTTCAACTCATCAGCATAGCTAAAAACTCCAGACCTATATCTCTTTGATCATTTCATACTTGGATAGTCTCCAACATACTAACTTTCATCTAAAGCTTAGAGCTTCTTGGTAGCAATTGTACTATTTAGTTCAGCCTAGCAGAGGCTTCAAGAACTGATGAATAACCAGTGCGTTTTCATATTTTCTTTCCTTGGAAACAGTAAACCCCTTTTTTCTTTACTGACTGTATGATGATCCTGTACCAGACTTCTCATGTTAGTACCCTTCACGTAGCATGAAGAATCAATGCATTTGGTAAGCGGACATACAAAGGGAAGTTGACATCGTATCTTTTCCCACCTCTAAGAGGAAACATCAAGCATGACATTGCTTTTGCAACTAGTAAATGTCTCTGATGAATAGCAATGATCAGACAAAACTAGTCAATCCATTATTTCAAGTTTCATGTATCATTAGCTAAGTAGTATCCACATTTGTAATGAAATTAATACAATAGATTTTAGTCTATTTCAGTTAAAGTAGAAACATTTCTTTAACTAGTTTCTACAATGAATGAATGCTAGGTTGAGCAATTAAAGTAGAAATGTCCAGTTCTAAGATTTGCAAAGAAATTGCTTATGCATTTTTCCCTACCAACCCCCATCTGAAAGTCAGTATGAAGCCTCATATGGATATCAATGATATAACATACTCCACACTTTTCATATAGAGTTGAGGTTCAGCTAAGTGCTCAGTCTAGTTTGCTCTTGTTACATTTTCTAGATCAGTCTTTCACAGCCCTAGCTAATTATCAACCTCATCTCTACAGATAATCTTGTCAGAGGATGACTGTGTCAGAACATAATCTCTTTAGGGGATAATCTTGCCACAGGATCATCTGGTCTCAAGGTAATTGCATTACAAGACTGGGAGCATGAAGAGTATCTTGTTCCTCCCAAGAATATGGTATGTTTTTCAGAAACAGTAATCTATAGTTATAAATTCAAAAGACATACTAAACTATATGATATTAGTAATCACAGCAGTACAAATCAATGTAATGCACTTGTATTCTATGTCTGTATAACATCCTATGTAAAAAAGTTTATGAAAGAGGGCTCTTATGAACAGCATTTTGACAGTATAATATATTACATAGAAATTCTTTCATTCTCTCATTATAGGCTTTAATACTTTGCATTAAAAGTTTTGATACAGTCCAAAGCACAGAGACAACAGAATCATACTTAAAACCTTCCTTTTCCTAAACAAAGACTTACTAATTTAGCATTCCTTCCTGGCTCTGGACCTGTCACTGCTGTTATTACACATTCCATAGGTTTGTGTCCATTCAGTTATCAAGATTTCAAAAAACATTGAGGACAACTTTTTTCCCCCTACTTTGACAATGAGTCTCTATGTGAATAACAGTAAATTTCTGGAACAAGTACTACAAAGTTAGAAATGGCAGTATTCATTTATATTAAAACAAAATGATCCCATCCAAAAGCTACATCCTCAGACTACAAAATACTACTTTTGAAAGTACCCACTGAAATCAATTAGGATTATGACTCCAATCTAGTATTCCTACACGTATTTGCCGAGATACTGTTACTGTGGCCAGTTGGTTAGTATTAATTCTCTCATAGCAGGAATATCAGATGCTAACTGCTAGTGTATCTTCACATCATCTCTGAGCCCAGCTTTCAATTGTTTTTCTGGTCTTTAGCAACATTTTATACCAACTACGCTTTCTTTATTTTAGAAAAACAACCTTATCCTTCTTTGTTTTAACCAGTTTCTACTGTTTCCTGTTTCCTAACTTCTGTTTCAACTAGCCAGCAGCATGCATGTCATGGTGTGCCTTTACTAATTGATGCTCTCCATTTCTACAACAGCCTTCACCTGTTTTATGCCAGCTCTCTACTTTCAATTTATTTGGAGATATTCTTTATTCTTTTTCACCCTGACCTTAATGACCCTATTTGTGTTACGGCAAAAAAAGGAGGAAGATTGGCCAACGTCCATCAATCACCTCAAATTGCTGTTTTCAGGAAGTACACTATTTAAAACCTCAAGTGGCAATACACAGCCTTCACAGTTCACTACATGTTTCTTTTTTCTTTCTCCTGACATACAGAAAACACCATTTTACTACATTACCAGTTTTTATAACTAAGGTAATTTAGTGTCTTGTGTTAAGCAGTACACTTCTGTATAATATTATAAATTTTTATCAAAACTTCCAACTTTTATTTTGAGTAACAGTCTACCTCAAACAGCTTTTAAAATTAATCTGGGAAGAAAAATAGTGCCATCTGCATCTTATTCAATTTGTAATCACAAACCTCAGAAGCACTAATGAAAATATGAAAGATGGAATACTTAAATATCATTTGCACTTACTTGGAAAGCCATTGCCTTCAAAGTAGGGTTAGTATGTTTTAGTTATTGAATAAACAGGATTACCTTCTTGTTTTAGAAATAAGACTTGAAAAAGAAAACATTGAATTCCCATCTCACAGAGACAGAAAAATAAATTAAGACTGGCTTGTAGTTTCACAGTGTGTTGGAACTGTTCTAATGCAGGCAGCTGTCTAAATTGGTGGTTGTGTTCCTCTTCCACTCCCAACCATGCATCCTATCTTACTCTTGGGGTCACTTCTAGCAACTACAAGGTTTGCAATGACATGGTTCAGACATTTTTGTGCATCCACACAAGCTGATCCTATGTTTGCTATAGTCATATAATCATTAGGTCTGTTTCAGAAGTGGAGGCAGGAAGGCATGGTTAGTTGTGAGAAAAAATATCACCTCTATAAGTAGTATCAGTTGAAGAATTATATGAAACTACTTCCTTATTTTTCATTCTTTTTATATTTCAGGTAAGATTTGCAGGGAGTAGCTTTTCCTTATCCTGAAACAGGAAGACCTTTCTCTATAAAACTTCAAATCTCCAATTAAAGGCAATTACAATAATAACTACATTATTATTCTACAGTTCTTTTTAATACGAGTTCAGTTAGTTTGCATTTCACCAATAGTTCTTTTGCATTACCAATAGACTGCTTCTGTGCGTGATTAGCTGCCATTAGTCAGACTTCCTTTCATGTATCGATAATTTATCAATAATGTTAACATACCTACTTGAAGCACTTGGAAACTATTCATGTTCCAGGGTGAGTGAATGAAGGAAGTGTCTGGGTCAAAAGTTACTATGTATTGCTGTTTATGAGTATATGTTTTTATATATACTAGTTGGAACTTTTTGTAATCTCACAAAGGAGAGAACCTGTGCCAAAACACTTCCTTGCTCTGAAGAATCCTGAAAATACTTTTTGGATAGACCTATATTCAAAAGTATAAAAGTTCTCTCAACTTGCACAACTGGACTTTCGGGTGTCCCAGTACTCTGCAAATCAAAAGCAATGAGAATTCAACAGTCCACAGAAAATCTAAGGTCTGCAGAGGATTCCTATAATACATAACTGTTCCCCAAAATTCCAGAGCCTACTGGACAGTCTCTTTTTTTTTCATGTTACCTCTCAGACAGATAGGTTTCCAGAGGTATTTTCTCCGTACTGCTACATTTCTTCTTGGGACCAGATGAGATCCACCCATGGGTACTGAGGGAGCTGTCAGAAGTGCTCACCAAGCCACTTTCAACTGTTTATTAGCAGACCTGGCTAACTGGGCTGACTGAAGGTTAGCAAATGTGATGCCCATTTACAAGAAGGGACAGAAGGAGGATCTGGGGAAATACAGGCTTATCAGGCTGACCTTGGTGACGGGGAGGATTATGGAGCAGACCATCGTAAATGTGATCATATGGCACATACAGGACAATCAGGCGATCAGGAAGGCTCTACAGAGGGATCTGGACAGGCTGGATTGATGGGCCGAGGCCAACTGTGTAAGATTCAACAAGGTCAAGTGCCAGGTCCTGCACTTATGTCACAACAACCCCATGCAGCGATACAGGCTTGGGGAAGGGTGGCTGGAAAGCTGCCCAGTGGAAAAGAACCTGGGCATGTTGATCGACAGCTGGCTGAATATGAGCCAGCATTTACCACATGGCCAAGAAGGCCAACAGCATCCTGGCTTGTATCAGCAACAGTGCGGCCAGCAGGACAAGGGAAGTGATTGTCTCCCTGTCCTTGGCACCGATGAGGCCACCACCACCTTGAATACTGCAATGTTCAGTTTTGGGCTCCTCACTACAAAAAGGACATTGAGGTGCTGAAGCATGTCCAAAGAAGTCCAGTGAAGCTGGTGAAAGATCTAGAGCACAAATCTTATGAAGAGCGGCTAAGGGAATTGGGGTTGTCTAGCCTGGAGAAAAGGAGGCTGAGAGGAGACCTTACGCTCTACAACTCCCTGAAAGGAGGTTGTAGTGAGGTGGGGGTTGGTCTGTTCTCCAGGTAACAAGTGATAGGACAAGGGGAAACAGCCTCAAGTTGCAGCAGGAAAGGTTTAGATTGGATATCAGGGAAAATTTCTTCCCTGAAAAGTGTTGTCAAGCTCTGGAACATGCTGTCCAGGGAAGTGGTGGTCACTGTCCCTGGAGGAATTTCAAAGACTCTATGTTCCTATGACTCTTTTCCATTTGCCAAAATACCACTGTATACATCTGTAAGTGCTATATTAGAGAACAGGTAATTCCTAGAGGTATTCCTACTAGAAACAGAAGACAGTATCAGTTCAGTCTTTATAGGCCAACAGCAATGAATAACTTATATTTACATGAAACAAAACATGCTCTGAATTTCAGTTCAGCCTTTTCTAGGTCATTCATCTATGGATACAGCTGAAAATGCTTTTGGTGAGAACATGTTTTTTCAGAGGGAAGAAATGCTTCTGGTGTTGTCAGATATGGCTGGAGTGCTTTCAAATTGTATCTTTTTAATGTGAAAACAGAAGCTCAGAAACTTCACTTCTTCAACAGAAAATGTTCTGAAACTGTGTACCTTTACTAGAAAATATAATGTTCTTTAATTTATCTAGGGCTTTACTGTCTCTTCCAAATTTCATTCTGCAAAGTTCATTCTGCATGCTTTACTAGCTTTTATGTACATTAATCAATTTGAATGAGAGGTTGTGAAATGTATAAAGATCGTATTATAATTAAAACTTTGTTATGAGAACTCTGACACATTGAACACGTGAAGAAATAAAATGTTAAAAATTGTAGTACTTTGAGCTATTTAGCAAAACTTTCAAAAGTTTTTGCTTTACAAAACCTTTAATTGTTTATTAATTTAAGTAGATTTTACATAATTTCTTTGATCTCATTTTTTACAATATAACTTTTGTGAGGCATGCATCCTAATTGTTTATTTACACAATATTAATATTCAGGCAGAAGGATCATGGAAGCACAGTTAATTAAATATAAATTAATGTGGTAGAATATTTAATTATCTATTCTACATCTCAAAACTAATGATTATGTAAATGCCTTGCATTTAATCTTGTTCCCAGGAAATTAACTTAATGGTCTTCAACAAATGAACATTTTATATGCATTGCAGGACACGTTATCTAAATTTTAACAGCATGGTATTAGTTTCAGATAATAACATGATAACAAGATTTTAAAAGTGAATGTATACAATACTTTTGTTTTCTTGATTTTACCTTGGTATTTGAAGTGGAATATAAGACTATTTATATGATTGTAGCTCTGAAGTTCTAGGTTTTGGCCAATATCTACTTTTCCAGTTTTCCTTTCAGCATATTTGCAAGGCTCTCTTTCACTCAAACACACAGACTGTTCCTGGAGAGAACTGGCATGATGGCTTTCCCAGCTACGTAACATGAACAAGAGGGATATAAAAGATATATGAAAGCTGCTTATTATAACACAGAGCTCTTGCCAAAATGCCCAAACTCAGGTCCAGTAATGAATATTGGAAGTTATCTATAGCAGAGATTTTTCTCTGTTGACTATAGAAAAAGCTTATACTTTTATGTAAATTCTAAGAAAAGTATGTATGTATGTTTCCAGTATATAATTAAAGCAATATTTATATGAAAAATCTTCCATAAAATAAACCACTTTGACAATTACACATAGAAAATGTAACAGTGCAAAGCAGTATTTCATCCTTCAGTTTTTTTACTTTTAGAGATACCAAGCACTTCTGCATGCTTTAGCTCTGGAACCGAGAACACTTTTGACTGATCTTAGAAGGAGATAATGTAATTCCAACAAATATCCTTAAACATCACTAAAGTACATACCAGGTATAGATTTAATATGTCTGGAAAAAAAAAGGTTTCTTGTTACTAATCAGTATAATTAATATGCATTCCAATTGAGGATTACTGTATGTTTTTGATTACTGTTATGCTTTTGAAACAGAGAAGAAAGACAGATATTTGGGTCTTACACTCAACCAAACAATGGACTGATGAGTATTACATATTTTTCTGTTGCTCTAGGAATGCTTGTACAGACTGTTGAACACTGCTTATTCCAGCTACTCACTTTTTTGCTTTTGCAGAACGATTACGGCCGGAAAAAGCTGAAGTCCTATTCACAGTCAGTGGAAGCCAATGGGAAATGATCTGAAATGAAAAAAAAGTAACAACAGTAAGATTTCATGGTACATCTTAGAGCTTCAGAGTGTTCTAAATACTTTACAAAAGCAACACAATACTAAGCTATACAGCCAAGTAAATTTTACCAAGTAGGGAGAAATGGTGCTTAGAGAAAATTGAGAAACTATTCAAAGAATAGTTTCAGCCAAAAACATAAAATGAAAGTTTTCAAAACTTATTATGTCATTTTGATATTGTTTAAATTGTTTCATTTGTGAAATAAGGAAGAGCAAGAAGACTTAAGAAGATAGAATCTCTGTTCCATTTATAAAGAATGAGAGAAAAAGAAATCCCTAGCTCTGACCAGGTACATTCATATGAATTATACATTTGCTTATCCATAGTGCTGCATTTGTTAATCATCACTGTAATTGTGCTCAGGAAAAAGGGCATGGAAATTTTACAGAAAAAAATCTTTGAGTAATTTAAGCCATCCTCTATTCAACAGGAACAGACTTTAGTTTTAAGAGAATCAGCTTAAAAAAAAACGCAGTAGGATTCTACATTTTAAAGAAGAAATTCTACACAAAAATCTGTTTTGCTCTGGATTACTAATCTGGCATTTACAAATTGAGTAAATCTTTAGGATTGCCTTCATGGTAAATCTGAGAAGACAATTTTTGACAGCCCATAACTGGTTTTCAGAGTGAGGTCTCAGAAGATCAAGAGTGGCAGAAATGATGTCTGATAAATGAAAGGGCAATTGCAGTTCTGACTGGACCCTGGTGGCAGTTGCCTTCATTATACTGCAAGAGAGAGGTAAAGGACAGTCATTGTAATACCACAAAATACAAACAGAACTGTGAAATGAGTGAAATTTAGCATTATTTGCAGTGATATATACTATAGAGTTTCAGCCAGCCAACAAAGTCACATAAGATGTGTTCATGGTCCTTCTGGAATCTGCTGCTTTATTTCACACATTTATGTATATAACTTTAAGGTCCCGTAAGAATAAGAAAGGAAACAAAGGGAAGAAAAGGAAACAAAAAAGGAAAAGGAAAGAACTGCAATTACCTGCAAGTATACAGCTACGTAATATATATATAAAATATTAGATAACTCTGTACAAAGTCCTTTGAACTTTAGGACACATTGTATCCAAATTCTTAGATGTTCAAGGCACCTTTCCCATTATTAAACACAGTACATAGTAAATTGTTTTGTGCTTTATGTTCATAAGAGGTACATATTAATTATCATTCACTCATCATAACTGTCATCCAAAACTGAATTGAATAATCACAGTGAACTGAAGTGAACCCATACAAGTGAGTTGATCAAATTAAAATGAATTAGTTGACATTTTGTTCTTTGTTTGGCATGATCATAGAATCACATAATGTTTTCAGTTGGAAGGGACCTTTACAGTCATCTTCTGCAGGTTTATATTCCTGTCTCTGAAGTAGGTGTTTTGCCTTTGCAAATGAAATGAGTGATGTTACACTTGGTATGTAAAGTTCAGTATATGACAGGTTTTTTTTTATCTCTCATCTTGCTTGTTACTACCTACTCATCTACCTTCAATTGTGTAAAAAATCCTTTAGTTTATATTTCCTTTCTTGTTTCTTGTTGTTGTCATTATCCATTTTTAATATTTAGTTGATTCTTTTTCAGGATGAGAAATAAATAAATCAGGGGGTTAATTCCAAGGAGATGAAAAATTCTTGGAAGAGCTTAGCATTCAATGCAAGTTGATTACATTCAATAATTTCATAGAACACTCAATACCTTCTAGGTTGCCAGTTGAGAAAGAAAGTGGATGACAAAGGGTGGAAATAGTTATTTTTGCATATTATTTCAAAAGGCCTAATTCAACTCTTATTTAAGTCAATGGGGTATTCTCCATTGAGTTTAACATAAGACAGGGAACACAACATGCTATGCCCTTAAGGCCAGCTAAACATCTGCCTATCCAAAAACTCCAAAAACAAAGCTAAATGACAATTCCAAAAACTACCCTGTAGTCTAGCCATCATACAGCACCCATCTCCAACAGGGAGTATGTTAACAGCAAACCACACTGAGTGAGGAGTTCGGAGATGGAAACAGATGAGATGATCTAAACCTAAAAGCCATACATACTAATACACCTCTGTATAGTATGGTAAGATTTTGCATAGGTATATATTGGAAACCTTTACCACATGTAGGAACCAGAAACACAATGTAAGAATGTAAGCTCTATGCTCCATAAAATACTCACTAAACTACACCTTAAATGATCACAATTCAGTGATTTGAATCAGGCTTTATAAACATGTCATGCCTCTAACTATTAGACTAATGTATTCTTCAGAACACCACCCACTTATACTGAACATTCCACTTCTCTTCCTTTTTCCTTCATCTCTGCTGTCTTCCCCTTAAAACTCTTCTTGAACTTCTCTCTAAGACATTCACCCTGCCCTT
Organism: Actenoides lindsayi; assembly: GCA_025331215.1. Lineage (NCBI taxonomy): Eukaryota > Metazoa > Chordata > Aves > Coraciiformes > Alcedinidae > Actenoides > Actenoides lindsayi. The sequence continues at coordinate 57,975 of WTSP01015381.1, read as the reverse complement.
CTTTTTATACTTATTCAGTGGAAAAAATTGAAAACTAAGAAACTAGCAACAGCTATAAAGTTTTTTGGGAAGGTATGTAGAGAGGGAGTTCTGAGGGTAGAGTGCTGGGGAGGGACAGTCAGGGGAGTTAATTAAGCCGTTGTGGCCCCTTTCCAGCTGCCAGGCTCCCTCTGAATCAAGATGACTGTTTGCATGAACACATTTAGGAGAAATTAATTTCCTCTAACTAAGAGGACACAGGAGAGTGATCCACTTACCATCATATGTGGTTTTCTTTGACATCCTAGACTAAATGATCTGGCTATTTTCAGCTAAGTCAGCTAAAGGCAGACTTCAACATCAGATGAGAACTCACACCGTGGCATCCACACTGAGACACATTAATAGCTCTACCTTTAGGTAGAATGTGCACTTTTCTATATTTGAATGACGTAGGTGTATATTCTGCCACCTCTACTGCTTACCACTCTTACAGCCTGGTCTCTTTTTCTAACACCAAGCATCTTTAGAAATGAGATTAAACAGGATTTATCCCAGAGTCACCAACATCACTTCTTCAAATAGTTAGACTTCACAGTCATAAAACAGCAACTACTCCTTGGCTTATGGCAGCACATTCTTGAGCCCACATAATCTTAAAACATACATTGCAAGGCTGTAATTTTCAGCGACTGTCAGGCACTTGTTTATATTTATGTGGTGTGTTGACATTTCAGATGTCCTGCAAAGACTTTCACATTGATTTGGACAGAACAGATCACAGTTTAAAAAAGTAAGCATGAAAAATCATTAGATCATGTCCCCACTGCAATTTTCAGATAGGTGAACGTAATTCTATAGTACCTATAGCATTTACATTTTTGTAAGATGAAACCCAGGCTTTTCAAAAGTGTTCAGCTTTTGTGTGACTCCAGTTGTGTTGAAGACATTTGTAAATACCAAGAGATTTTAAAGGCAGCAGAATTAGGTCAGTGCTGACCATCTTTGAAAATCTCTATTAAATCAGTAGCTCAGCCTCTATATAGTCAAAGAACCTCATAATCAAATTTCAAAGCTGATGTCCTTTCTATCCTTTATGGTTTTTCTTCACTGCTTAGGAAAGAATTGCATAAAGAAATGACTGATGAAGTGGAAAAAAAAAAGTTGAATATTTGGGCACTTCTGCTACTAGGTTTCCCCTTTTCATTTTGTTATTAGTTGAGAAATAATTGTAATACTTGAGCAGTCAGACTTTATTAACAGTTCAGACATGTGAAGCCAATACATTTAATGTTAGTTATTAACCTTCTGTAAATTTAAGCTGCATTTTGCTCACTTAATTAGGTAAGCCACATTGTTTTTCTCTTACTGGTTCTGGTTCTCCTCTTTAATATGAGAGCAATAAAAGCACCATAGGGTGCACTGTATTTTTAAAAATTCATTAGAGTATGTATATTTCTATGAATTCTAAATTGTTTATAAATTCTTTTCACCTTTGCTATTCTTACTCAAGATTTCTTCACTATAAAATATGCGATTCCTAATGCAACCTTTTTAAAAAGTGACTGTACCCAGTCTATAACTAATTAATTATCAACATAATCTGTTCTACTGACAGTTATTATTTAACAAAGCTTTATAATGCAAATCATGGCATTTACATTTCTATTCAACTGATGTCTACATTTAAAATCTCACACAAGATATTGCCTTAGTGTCAATGCATGACTTTTTCTTTTTTTCACCTTCAACTCCTTCTTTTACAGTTCCAATTTTCTTTTGAAATAGAACAAAACATTGCTAATTTGGCTCAAGCCATTCTCCCCTTCATGGCATTTTCCTCTGTCTCACTGCAGACTGACTAGATCAAGCTATTGAATGTAAAGCTAGAGAGCATTTCACTATACATGAAATGAAGGAAGATCATGCTGGGACAGTCACCTTCAACATCATGCATTCAGTCTAAATTTACAGTAATAGACTCATACTCAGAGAATGCTTGCTGTGTTTGTTTGCAAACTAGTATGCTGTACTTACAAGTCTGTGGTTTTATTGACATATTCCTTTCCTTTCCTGTGGTTTTTAATTGAAACCCCCACTGCTCAGCCTAGCTCCTGGAAGTCAGAGAACAGAAGTTTCACGTTTAGTTTAGCATTTAGACAAGATGAACACATACAGTAGAGTTCTGCTGGTTGATTACGAAATACATAGTTCAGGGTTGTTGGGGTTTTTGTTTTAAGTAAGGCATGATATGTTTATGGAATTAGCACTGTGAAATTAAATGAATGACAAAGAAAATGTCTTAATGTGAAGATCAGCATGTGAATAAAACAGTCCTTTTAATATCATTGGGTTTGATAGAAAAATATTTGCTAGAAGGTATTTGTTTCCTGCCGCTGTACACACACTGCTGACCTCATGTCTGACCTGAGTATTCAGTTCATAAACCTCTGAGCTAAGAAGTATTACTAAGCTTGGTTAGCCAAGGGTAGGTTTTCATTCTGGTCATAGAGCTGACAGTAAGCCAAGAGTAGTCCTGTGTATAATAAGGAAGTTATGATTTGTTTAAAAGTAAGACAGTCTTCTTCACCAACATTGGAATAATACTATAAAACTCATGTTAACTGGTAAACAAAAGTCATGTGAAACTGAAATCACATTTCTAGGCCCAGACGTATCACCTGAGTTGGAATTCTGATGACACGTACCTTTGCCTTATGATAAGAGCTAAAATCTACTGAAAACATTGGTTACTAGTACAGCTTTCATTTAAAAAAAGAAAACAGCAAGGTGGAAATAACACACAAATATGACCAAAAATGGCAACTAATGTCCATCAATCAAAATTTAAAACCACCTGTGAACCCAAGGGCTTTTTAAGTATGTGGCTTGTCCTTAAAGTAGTTCTGTTGCAAAACCTGGGTGTGATGAAGCAGATCTGACAGCTATAGTTAGAGTTTCCATTGCCAATGACAAAGCCAGTGTATATCATTGTCATATTGCCGAAGCTATTAATTCATTCAGTTGCTATTATATATACAGTCTTGTGCCTCACTTGTGATTCTAACAAGGTCAGCCTACATATCCTTGAGTGAATTTCTTACTGCTCTGATTACACTGACATCTCCCTGTGCCTTATGTGGTGACCCAGACCACCTCTTTCCATCCAGATAACAAATACATTCAGCAGACTATATGATCCTGGGCAAAACCATGTCTCATTTCTTCCTGCGATGGAATGAAGGGATTTACTTACTTGTATTCAAATATTGATTGAACCAACTTGTCTTGGATGCAGATGGGAAATAGATTCTTTCAAGTATTCCTCCTCTTGCATTAGCACCCTTCAACCAACCCAGTAGAGTCTTTGCAGCACAGAAGTTATACATGAAAAAACAACAGCCACCAGCATTTGTGAAATAAGTGTCTGTTAATGAATAACATAAAAGAGCCCATGTTCCTCAGTTGTAAATAAGAGAGAACACAGAAGTGTGAAAAGAAGTCTGCTAAAGAAAAAATGAAAAATTAATAAACTTGCATAGGAAGCCTTGCTAGGTGAGAAAGTAGACAAATAACATTAATTTCCTCTTTATCCTCCCACAGGACCCTGCCTATGTGATATGGCATTCACCTATGAGGCAAGAAACACACACCCAAAAAATCCATGACAAACAACTCACAATTTTAGCATCCTGTTCATGCCACAGACCACTGCACGATTAAGTAGTTTACAGTGAAAAACTTCCTGTTTGATCTGTATATAGACTGAAAATCATGTATACATATTTAATGTATATATGTTGTGGTGTGCACATGCATTGTCAATCCTTCTTGGTTCTGGTACTTTCAGGACTAAGTACTGAAATATCTGAAAAGCAATTATTGATTATTTAGGTAAAAGGCATCCAGCTTAGGAGATGTGGTAATTGAAGCCTGAAAGATTAGGCTCACTCTTCTCTTGTTACTGATAAGTGCTGATTTTTTAAAAGGAGATCAGAAAGATAACCAGGTTACTTTTGGTTTTCTACGTATCCAGGCTGGAAGGAATAAAATGACTATCGTGTTTGAAACGCTTTCAAACTGAAACGATAATCTACTGGTTACACCAGTGGGATGCCAGAGTTTTTAAGAATTTGCAAATATCCCTGTCAATGTTGCTCATTATGCAAGAAATAAACCATAACAAAATTACATTGTAAGCCAGTGCAGCACTTCTTTGAGGGCTAGTGGGAAACAGTTGCCAGGAGTCCACTGAAAATCCCAATGTATGAAGGAATGCCAGCTGGCTGTCCACAACAGAGTAAGACAAAAAGTGGCATTTTCTGAACAAACACTAAGGATTTTGCATGGCTCCTAACAAAAGGTACATAGTCACTAAGGGGAAACTGTCACATTGGGACCACAAGCTACACAGGAGAATTGTCCAGGGAAGTGTGCTTGTTTGGAAGCTCCATTGCTTCTCCTTCCTACCACCTGGGGAGGGTTTTCCATTTCTTTTTCTATTTTCTCTCTTGACATTTTTAATTTTCCCCAAAAGTAACTTTCACTTTTGGAATCAATGCATGTCATCAGCTGCATTCCACACCAATAAATCATTGTGCTTCTCACCCTGTCTCAATATCCTTTCTGCAACAAGACTTTGAGGTGGTACTGCTGGCTCACACTCAGATGAGAGAACCTTGGATTCAAGACATTGTAGAGAAAAGGAGGTCAAGTTCAAGGCAGGAAAAGAGAAGGCTCTTGTGTCCTTTTTACATTGCTTTTATACAGAGTTCAGCAACTTTTACTTACATATTTGAAAATATGCCACTGTCAGGGAAAGACACCACCTTGGCTTTGAGCTTCATCTAGAGATTAAGCACCAAGTGTTCCTGAGCTGCAGGTTCTGAATTCCTAATCCTGGGGAAATCTCATCTCTAAATGCTTTCATTTTAAATTATGCTATTGATACAGCACTAGAGTATGGTACTTTACTGAGGGAGTGGACACAATGCAAGCTGAGTTCTGGTCATATCCAGAACATGCTGTCTTTACAGTTGGCAGGAAACTACAGTGGGAAAGAATTTCATAAACACAAGGAATTAGCTGCCTGTTGCAAAAAAATGTGTTGGAAAAGGTGGAAAATACAGCCCTGGATTAAGATCTTCTCCATCTTTTTAACAAAGTTTGAGCACAGAAATTTAACCCATAATGCCACTACATGCATGACTTGTATTTTGGCATTAGCTCCAATCAATTCTTTGAAAATAAATAATGACAGCTTAATAAATGACCGATGATAAACTGTAGGTTTGTATTTGGTCGTTTTTCTGTAATGATGGTTTTATCTGTTTATGATATAATGTTCTACCTGCCTGATCTCCAATGCAGACTTATGTCATCTCATTATTGTGAAAAAGATCCACATTGAAAAAAAACACAAACATCATTTAAATTGAAATGCAATTTAGGATAAAAATATCTATGCTGATGACCTATATTGAAGAGTATATTACTGTTCTTTCTCATGTATGGCAACAGGATTAGAATACCTGATTTTTTCTTTACTTAGAATTCAAAAGGATGGGGTTATTTTCAAAGTAACAGACTGTATTGCGTCTTACTGAGCTGGAGTAAATTTTCCCCACAGCAGTCCCCCCAGGGCTGTGCTTTGCACTGAGAGCTGGAAGGGTGCTGATACCACACCTGTGTTGTGGCTACTGCTGGGCAGGGCTTGCACAGCACCAAAGCTGGTTTTCAACATTCC
>WTSP01015381.1:0-50735 GCA_025331215.1 Actenoides lindsayi | reverse complement strand
TGGGACAGCTGACCCAAACTGACCAAAGGGATATTCCATACCATATGACATCAGCTGAAATATAAAAGCTAGGAAAAGGAGACGGAGGCCGGGATGGGGGCATCTGTTTGTCCTCTAGAGCAACCGCTACGTGTTTGGAGCCCTGCTTCCCCAAAAGGGCCAGACATCACCTGTTGATGGGAAGTAGAGATTAAATCTTTTTATTTTGCTTCCACACATGGCACTGCTTTGCTTCTTCATTAAACTGCTTTTGTCTTAGCCCACGAATTTCATCTTATTTTTGTCCAGCTGAGAGGAGCAGGCGGAAAGCGACAGAGTGGATTGGTGGGCACCTGGTGTCCAGCCAAGGTCAAACCACCACAAAAGTCTTAGCTGAATCCTTAAAGCTTTTTCACAATGAAAAATGTGAGGATTCACAGGATTTGTGCTACAGTGCAGCCCCTGTACAATTCTTTTAATGTATCTAATAGCAGGTAGGACAGATACTGTCCTAGAAGTAAGGGAACTCCCTTCCATCTTTATGGAAGCTGTTGCACAATGATATAAACATCACTAAGTCTTCATTTTAAAATGTTAATTTGTCTTCCCAAATTACCACACTCACATATGGCTCATAATTGCAGTATCATGGAGTGTCAATTGAGCAAAACAGATGTATTTTTAAAAAAAAATGTGACACTGTTTACAAAAGAGCTCTATTCTCCATGGGTGCACATGCTGCTTCTATCTTCTGCTTCAGTACCTACACATTGATACTGCTGATCTAAATGCAAATTTTCTGCTTCAACTATATACAACATCAACATTCAGGCCAGCAAATCACTTCATTCTGAGAATGTTTAGATGTGGATAATGCTTAATAAACCACTTAAAGCAAATGCTTGTGCATGAAGTAACAGGCCAGGATTTCCTATAGAACCTGTAAGAAACCCCCAAAAAAAGGTATTTTTATATTATGCTAGATTACTCAGAAATTAGGAAAAAACCTAATGAAGTATAAAATGGTTTCAAATATAGTAGTTGAGAATGATAGATTTAGTAAATGATGGTCTTTTCCCATTAAGTTTTGAATTTGTGACTTCAAAGGGATCTGCACGTCTCTGGTAGCTAGTATGAAGTGTCAAGTTCCTTTCAATCTACTCTGTTGACCTTAAGAAGCTTTAAATTTGGTCACGAGGCATTCCCTGTCTAAGATACATTTTCTTGCATAGTCCTACGGGAAAGGTGGTGTTTGTCAGTTCTTGATTAAATCATCCTGGAGATCTAGTTCCACACTCCCCTTTGGAAAATGCTTTGCAGTACACTACATATTGGACATCATTTTGGTACTGCTATTCCAACAAAGATTTGTTTTGCTACAGTCTCTTTACCATATTAATATCATTTTACCCTAAGAAAGCTTCAAGGAATTCAGAGTTATTTAGTGCATTTCAGATTGCAGGAAAGGAACTTTTTTTAGAATATGTTTCATTAATTCTTACATTTTGCAGAACTCTTGCCTTCTAGATTCACACTGGGTTTACCGAATATCTGTGTTGGCTTTCAGAGAGCTTTCTCACTGCTTTCTTATTTTTTGAAGCAACTAGCAGGGTTTATTTAGCTTTCAAGAAATGTAAACTTTTTTTTTTCGGTGGTGGTGGTTTTTTTTTCCCTAGTCCTCCAAACTATTTTGAATATGAGCCTTAAATAAAAGACAAGTTTGTGACTTGTATTATTAAATAAATTGACTGCCTCATATTTTTAACTCTGTGGTGAGAAAAAAATATCCACTTTCAAAAATTGCAGGAAAAACCAAAAAAAATCCATTGTAAATACTGTTATCTTGAACTAATTTCACTCAGTTATTATTCTTAATTGCTCACTGTGCAAATAATCATTGTGTTCAGTAAATCAAAAGCAGTCTCATGTAGCTAGTTTTTGATCTTTATTACTTTAAAGTTTAGCTCTTTAGTAGTTCAGAGTGAGTTTTCCATTGCATTTCTGTCTATCTTTGTGTATTTTCTTGGAGTAGAATTTACAGCAGTATCTTCTTCATATGAAGAAGAAATTGCAAGGTCATGAAGAAGTACTTCTGAAACAGTGTGATATACTGCTGTTATCTTTTAGCTCTTTTGTACACAGTACTCTGATGGGAGTTAGATGAAGTGAGAATGGGGACTGAACCCTGATGCACAAACTAGAAGCTCTTACTAGATACAGGCAGAAATAAAAAAATAATAATCATACATTGAAAAATGATTATGATAATTTTACTTTCATAATAATATACTTCTCATAAATAGTAATACTTAAAATACTTAGCAGTACTCTTCCTCTCTACTTGGCATATTGGATTCCTCAAAATTTTTACCATTTGGCTGTTTAAGACACATTTTCAATTGGGCTTCCTCTTATTCAAAGGAAATTATACTTAATTCAGTGAGCACAGGATGAAAACATGGTTCAGTTCCCTCCCAAAGAAGCTTAGTACCTTAAAGAACTGGGTCTATTATCCCTGCACCTCAGAGTACTGAGACACTGGAGACCGCTGTGGTACTCCCTGATCTGTTTAGGTAAGTTTATACCCTTCTCTGGGCCTCTTTTTTTTTCTAATGTAGGGATGGTAATACTGGCTTTCTCTCTACATGCAAAAATACAATACAATGTAGGTAGTAGTATTATTACAATCTTACTATTTCACTTACAGCTACTGTAACATGTATTTTACTCCTTTTAACTTACAAAATTATACGTGGTGCCAGCAGCTCCTACTTTATACTGATATCACAGTGGACATAACATTACTGCCAGAAATGAAGCTCTGCCACTTTTAGCTGTGCTTCAGAATAGAACATTATTGTGCCTGAGAGTCTGATTTTCCATGTTATAATATCAGTATTGCAGGTAAGACTCTATACTGGCTTCTTTTATAGTTTAATGCCACTAAGAGATCTAAGACACAATTACAGATTTTTATCTTCACTGTCCTATCACATATGAAATTGTGAACATTCTCAAAATGTCACCATCGGAAACAAGAGGCAAAACTGCTTTTTTTTTTATTGTGTAATGTGTTACTATCCGCTGTGTAGCTCAATTCAATTTTTACAAGATTTCCCTGTGAGGTGCAAGAATCTGATTTATGAGTCCACATTAAAGCCTCCTTCACTTTTGAGATTCTGGTTAAATATTATATGATATGACACAAGTATATTGAAAAATAGACTTTTGGTTTCTTATTATGGGCTTTTGCTTGCTACTCCTGCAGCACATTCATTTCAGATTGTGCAGGATGTCCTACATTTCTATATTTTATGTATCTGTGGTAAATGTGAGAGTTCAATTTGATTTACTGCAATATATTCTCTCTCAAACAAAAGCTACCAGATCAGATCCTAAGAAAATCTTCATCTTCTGGAGATGCTTCATGTATTATGATGGGCAAGTAGAGATGAATATTTTATCACATGCTGTTATTATGGATGAAACTTTGATTCTGGGTGTCTTTCTATGAGATGGAAAAACGTGATACCACTTTCTGGACAGATTCAGTACTACACAGCTACAGTGAAATGTACACGTGATTACTCGCATCAGCATCTCAAAGTCTGTTTGCATACAGATAAGCTTGTTTTATTAGTGCCTCATAGTTTTTATAAACAGCACAGATTGTTTCTAGCCCTTCCATGGCCACAAGAATGTATTATATCATCTGTTCAAACCGACTTTCTGACTCTGGGAAGGTTTTGAGTGAAAGAACACAGTATTTTACCACTCATATCTAGAAGTAAACTCAACAGGTGTTGAGCCTGAAGAAAAAATGCAGAGACACTGAATGTGAGAAATCCATGGTCTACTGTTCTACAGGTTCACGTTTCAAAGAAGGTTCAAATTCTCCAGGAATAAGTAAAGATACATCTACATAAGATATGCATGTGTTCAAGGAAGCCACTTGATGTTGTACGCCAATTTTAGAATGGTCTAAATCTCTTTTACAACTCGAGGTAAAGGCTAGAGTCTACAACAGATAGTATCAAACAGCAACTCTGCATACAATATCCATGAAAAAGACATATAGGCTGTTGGGAATAATTAGTATAGGAACTAGTACTTGGCCATTATACCCTCTACATGTGGTGCATTCACATCTTTTTTATAGCATATAATTTTCATACCTCAAAAAAGGATAACACAGATCTAGGAAAGATTAGTACTGTTCTCAGAGTTACTGAACAGCTCCCTATTGATGGAAAAACCAGGACTCACAACCTTGGAAAAGATCACGAATTTCAAAAAATAAGGTAAATAAGGACTATTAACTAGTTCTAACAACAAAAACTGATAAGGCACAAGGTTTCAAAGAACCACCTTTCTCTACAATGCAAATTCCATGGTGTGCCACAAGGTGCTTTGCATGCAACATTTAAATGGGTTCTAAGTGTAGATGTACAAGTGGCATGTAATAGCATGTTTAAACAGAACTGTTGATATGATGATCCTCATGCAATTTTTGACTCAGAAAGTCTCTAAATAGTATTTGTCCAGAAGCTGTGAGCTTTTATCAGGGAAAACAGTAACAGAAACTTGTTTATTCCTTCACTATGCCTCAGTGCTATAAAAGATGTCCATTTTGTCTGAAACAGTCTTGCCATTCCTCTGTTCACCTCTACTGTATGAATCTCCACAGCAGAACTAGTATTGGCGACTTGTTTCTTATTTTTCTAATTTTTTTACCTCTCATAATCTTCTTGTCATAGTCAATTGCAAACACATTCATGGTATGTTAGAGTTAAATCACAAGTGTTCTTAATCTAAAAATTATTAGCATTCTACATAATTAATTAGACTTTTACACTTTGGTGAGTTTTGGTTCCCCAAAGAAAATTGAGCATAGAGAATATAATTTGATTTAACTTTTTGTCAAGGTTTAATCTACCTGAAACATTGATATATTTCAGGGGAAGTATAAACTGCTTAGATCTTGTCAGAAATTCCTCAGTGGAAACAACATGTATTTATTCTAATGTTAAAATAAAACATGGTCATTTAAAAATAATACTTTAAACCTTCCAATTTAAGAAAAAAAATTATATATAAACACATGTATATAAAGCAAGGAATACATTCAGTCTGTATCCACAGAATATGAGTACAGTTGTCAGGAGGTGAAAGCTTGTGACAGAAATCATAATTCTACCAGAAATAATTAAACACTTAAAATACAAAATTAAAAAGAATAGGTGAGAGGAGTGAAGAAAATAAATGCCTTAACAACTGGTAAGAAGGTTAAGAAGACTTAGATCTGCTAAGGACATTTAATGGTCTGGATTTTTCACTAAACACTGGTCATTTGAGGAGTCTGTGCTGCTGATAAAAGATGCTTCCTATTTAAAGGATTGGTGAGAAGAGCCAATAGCAAAAATCTCCCCAAGCCTTTGGTATTACAAAGACTAAGTAGCTATAGTGATCTCTCTATTAGGCATGATAACCAGAGACTGAGAAACTCAGATGATTCAAAAATTCTTACTCTCTTCTGCTTCTAGATTTGACGTGGCTCTCAAATGTTTCTCTGAATTGTAATCCCAAGTATTCTCACTTTCAAGTGCAATTCTGTAGGCAACATCACAGACAAGCACGGGAATATTCCAAAACTTAAAGCAATCTACCCATGTTCATGTTATGCTGAGCCTGACCTGATGAAGTTCTCTCAAACCTAGATGGACTAGGTAATGCAGAAACGTTTGAAAGGTTCCCTGCTGAGTGATCATGGGCTATGAGAGTGAGTTCAAAGCCTGAGCTAATAAGCTCCACACACCCTGAGTTGGTGCAGAATTGTTTTGGGTGTCCTTGCACTGCTCTTTTAGTGTAAGGAGCACTGAATCCTAATCTGGCCTTCTGCACAGTATGGAAAAGCCATTAATTGTTATTGCTCTTCAACATGACTGAGAATTCTATTTTGTGAAACTGTGACTTAACATTTTCTTTTCTGTAAATAGTTCCAAGGCAAAGAGCATCAATTAAGTGAAAGCCTGATTTTCTAATGTTCCATGATCCACCACATGAAATAGGCTGCCCAACTAGAGAAAATGTATGGATGGATTAAAATTCCCACATCATGTACACTGAATGCCAGGTGAGATACGATGAAACACTGGAAGAGGTTGCCCAGAAAGATAGTAGATGTACCATCCCTGCAAAAATTCAAGGTCAGGCTGGACAGGGCTGATCTAGATGAGGATGTCCCTGATTACTGCAGGTGGGTTGGACTAGATGACCTTTAAATGTCCCTTCCAATCCAAACTATTCTATGATTTTATGAAGAAAAGTACTTTGCAAGAGCAGGGATATATGGATCATAGTCATACAGTCCACACATACATTATAATTCATGAAGACAGCAGAGATCATGCTCCCCATGCCAACTATCACAAGTGTTGTCTATTCATCTTTGGCAGAGGCACAGTTTTCACACCTTTTCTATTTAGTTGCCTTCTTTCTCTTTGATATTAACAATTTTTGTTTTCAATTGCGACAAGACTCAGAGCATTTGAGGAGTGTGTGAAGTCAAGAAAAACTGCTTCTAATATAAATAGTTGGAGGAAAGGGCTAAAAAAAAAATAGTTAAGAAGTTACAGTCTTTGGTGCTACAAAGACTGAGTAGCAAAACATCATCCACAGATTTGTTGGATGGGATAAAGTATTCATTTCATGAATGGGAAGGTAATTCAGAGTCCTCATCTGGGGTGATTAAATCTGAGAAAAATTTTACAATTCATCAGTGCAACGCAAGGTATTTTTTTAAACGATTGTCAGGTAAATTGCATTTTTTTATAACCACAGCAAATGAATAAAAATGTCCCTGTGTTACAGTATCATTTATAACCATTATGTCTTTACAGGACCACTCATTCCAAATGAATGGTTTGTTGTTAATTTTCAATTTTATATGCTGCCATAAGGAAACTCGGGAAGAGAGAAACATTTTATAGTCTTAAAAATATGTGGACAAAGCATTGTGTTCTGCCATGTCCATAACTCCTTGTAGCCTAATCAGTCTTAATCTGATTGGCATTAAAAAAGTCGTAGAGGAGGAACCTAATATATCATTTTAATACAGACTGTTGAAGAGCAAAAGTATTCAAAAATCAAATTTTCTGTCTTGGAAATAGTAATATTTTTTAAATGTTGTTCAACAACCTTTCAACATCAAGTACACAGATTGGCTTCTATAGCAGTGACCAGGAAAACGGTATGGTATTAGGAGATAAAATTAAGCCAAAGAATATTCTTTATTTTTCTTTTTCCTTCTATTTCTTGATGTTCTTTTTCGTATAGTGGAACATCTACAATAAAACACATGATGAGTGCCCCTCTTTTCCTGCTTCCTCTTTCCCCATATAGTAGCTTGAGAACTCTTGGGATATCATATGTGTTTGTTGGATAAAACCACTGGTGCAGAAATAGTGGTGACCAAGACATTGTTCAAAATACCACTGATACCTCTTAAAAACACTTTAAAAAATTATCCTGGAAAGCCTGCTCTAAAGCTTTAAGATTCAGCAGACGAGCAAGAAAGCTTGCTCTGGGCAAGATACATAAGCTCTAAACTCACTTTAGCTATCTCATATTCTAGATCAGCATACAATTCGCAGCAAATATCCTTTCTCTAATGAATTCAGCTCAGCCCCTCTGTAACACCACTGCCCTATTCTTTGCTGAGCCAGACAAAAAGTTGTTAAAAGAACAATCACATGTTTGAACAGAAAGCTAGATAGGACTTAATTTGGCCTATTTTCAGTGACACAGAATCATAGAATGGTAGGAGTTGGAAAGGACCTCTGGAGATCATTAATCCAACCCTCCTGCCAAAGCAGGATCACCTAGGGCAGGTCACACAGGAATGCCTCCAGGTGGGTTTTGAAAGTCCATAGAGAAGGAGACTCCACAACCTCTCTGGGCAGCTTGTTCCAGTGTTCCATTACCCTCACAGTAAAGAAGATTTTCCTCATGTTGAGGTGGAACTTCCTCTGTTTCATTTTGTGACCATTACCTCTCATCCTATTTAAATATCCTAGAATATCCCTTCTACTTGACACCCACCCTTCAGATATTTTTAAACATTAATAAGATCACCTCTCAGTCTTCTCTTCTCCAGATTAAACAGCCCCTGAAGCAAAGATTGTAGTATTACAATGCTATTTCAGGTCATGATAGCTTTGAAATCATTTATTGTTAATAAAAACACTATGAAAAGTTGCCACAGTGTGTGCTTAGCAGCCCTTTTGTAAAGTTTACATCTTTGTTCTGTCAAAGCCACTTACAAAATACAGTTTTATCCTCTCCATATTTTTCTCTACTAGTATAGGAGGTTCCATGTTCAGGGGCAGGTGACAGGGGCAACGATGAAGGGCACATGGAAGTATGTCACAGGCAAGATACTAAGAGATGCCATATCCATAGACCAAGAACACCACAGCATCACCTTTCCTATATGTGACCCTAGATTTGCAGATCTGTTTGTGTCAGCGGACAAATAAGGCCCAGGGTATCATGGTGGCATTGAAAGGCCATGATACAACACTGGCAGTGGATCAATAAGAGGCTGAATGATGGGAGGGGGAGATGATTCTGTGAGACCAACAGCCATGGCAGAAAATCTAGTGGGGCAACTCTTGCAGAGTTCTGTGTAATCAAAGAAGCTGGTATTTAAAAACGTTCCATAGGAAGCTGTAATCTTTGGCTTAATCCTGCTGTTTGCTTTTGGGCAAAAGTTGAATTTTAAATGCTAACAGAAATGGAATCTGCTTAATCTGTGTGATGCTAAGTGTTCATTATGTTCTAGTCTTTATACATGAGATACCCTTCCTTAGATGGACTTCTTATGAAATGAGATCTTGGATATCACTTACAATTGTAAAGTTTACTCCAGAGAGAAAGAGAAAATTATTTCAGGACTCGGTTCTTTTGTGTGTTTTAAAAAATAATCTCAAGCCTATGAAAGGCCAGCTTACTAATGTTTATTCTGTACTATATCTTACCTTATAAGAAAGTATTATAAAGATCAGTGGCTAATTACAGAATCATAGAATCACAAAAATTTGAGGTGGAAAAGGCTTAGTATACCACTTAAGTTTGCTAATGCAACAATTTCTCTGGAGCATATTTATTCTTCATGTACTACTCGTGTCCATTTTAAAATCTGCATAGATGTCTTCCACTAACGCAGAAATTCCTCTGGAGCATATTTATTGCTCATTCATTTCTCAGGTCCATCTTAAAATGGCTCTGGATGGTTAATACATTAACTTTGATGGTGCAGAAAGATGCATATCAGTGGACTCTCTTTGACTTTTTTGAAATATATTTTCAATTTTTGGTTAGTTTGCTACACATGTTGCATCTGTTCACCCACAATATACTTTCTTTTAATTTAGAAAATTACTTAGAATATAAAGCCTTTATATACTACTATTTCTCCTCTGTTTGGTTGGGTTTTTTTTGCAACCTTCATGCATTTGTATATGGTTATAATATTTTTCTCATTTAACTAATTCTTTATTAATTAATGAGAATAGATTAAAATATTTATTCAAAATCCTTCAGAGTGCACATGAGCAGAGCTGCACAAAAAAGAATAATAGGATATTCAAAACAACTAAGATTGGCTGAATTCTGCCCCAAGAAGTGTCTGTTTTATTGATTATTTCAGTCTATTGGTCTTTCAGAGAAACATCAGTATGTCCAATGATTTGATAGTGATAAATTATATCAAAGATAGTCTAACCAAGAAAGAAGTGTTAAACCAGCATAGAATAGGAAAGCAGTGTGTGAAGTAATTTTAATAGACACCAGTTGTCTGGTTTGGGTTATTTCTTTTCTTTCAGTTGCAAGGTTGTTCTACCAAAATGATTTTCCATGAGGCTGGTGACAGTCTCATTTTTCACTATCAAGTAAGTCTGCATTATCAATTACATTCTATCTTATTATAAAGCTGTCTGTTCCAACACTCCACTATGATATTGTTAGGGGGAAATAGCATCATAGAATACTTTCAGCAATGAAAGATTCAGTTGTGTAATAAGATTTCTATAAATACACTTTCAGAATACAATACGTCAAAGGCAAATAATTTTGAGTAATAAAAACTGATACACCTAACAGTGTGGGGGACAGATAAAAATATAGATATAATAGGCCAGACTTAAGATCCTCTCCAGCTACTTTGACTCCAGCATCCAGAAAAAGATGCAGCCTGGGGTGTAAATGACTCCTTGGGAGCACAGGACCTCTGATTTTTGGCAGTCCCCAAATAAAGAAATAGACCTTGGGGCTGCTCCATTTTATATCAGCTCTTAGCCATTGTCAGACCTTGATTTACCTCAAGGCTGAGATCTGATGTCAGTCTGAGAGACCAAATATGACATACATATAAACCAAATATAATGCTTATGACTATCACTATTCTTAATTTAAATGTTTGTATAAATCACATCCACAAAACTTCCTGAGCTATACCAAATCACCTTCCCAGATTATGACTTTCATGTTTCTTACAAAACAAATGAAATTAATTCTTCAAGAAAGTGAACTGTTATCCCTCTCATACTCTTCTTTATTTGGAAGTTGGGTCCCTTCTACAAATGCTGATTTTCAGCTCACTCGGAGGATTATAGTTTCCCTCTGCACTCATCTGGCAGCAATTTTAGATGGGAAACACCCAGAAGCATAATCTGAACTATAGCTGATTTAGTGGGCCCAGAGTACGGGGAGCTCATAAAGGAAAATTGGTTGCTGTTACACAGTTGTTCATAAATATGTCTGGGTTTTTATCTCATAGAGAATTGTGTCTCTCCATTTTGAAGTATTTTAGCATCAATATCAATTCAAACAATCTCCTTTTTCTTTTTTCAAATTTCAAAGAACACTGCTTGCATTGTTAGACCTGCTGCCTTCTCCATATGACCCCGACCATTTAGCCAGTACAGTCTACCTCATGTAAAACACTGAGAATATCAGGCACCTACATAATATTTCCATGATTTCCAGGAGATTTTTAGTGTTGCATCAAATCACTTCAGATTTTGTTCTTTGACTGAAATACATGTATTTTTTTATTGGGTATTGACATATTCTGAAGAAACAAGCATTTTTTGTGACTAATTTCACTTCTCCAGAAACATAAACTAACCCCAAAACTGTCAAAACACTTTCAAAGGGAAGCTTTCAACGAGCCATCTTATAGCACTCTAAGTTACATATCTGGAAGATTTTCAATCTGTAGAAGATTTATTAGCATGCTTTTTTCAGAAAGACTTTCATTTCTCTGACCATTACTGCATTGTGCAAAGGGACTATGTTTAGTATATAGTGGCCAGGTTTGATAGAAATTAGAGATATTTCTTAAAATTATACTGATAGCATCGAGGAAGGAATATGAATTTTCTAAGTCAATGAATGCTTTCCATATGTGTGATTCCATTAATGTCAGTGAAAATTTGTCAGGCTTGTAGCCCCAAGCCTTAAATTAGATTCTCACACATTTCAGTATTCCTGATTAAGTATCCTATACAACATATGCTATGACATTAAATGAGGCCCATAATTGCAAACATCCGAAGTGGACAGAGGAAAGATTACTTTTATCAAACTCATATAAGGCACATTGCTAAATTTAGTGTAGGACCTAAAAAACTCCTTATGCATGAAAACACAGGTGTTAAACTGATGCCTCTGAAAAGATGAAAAGGGTCAAAATAATCTCTTGCCAGAAGACTGTAGCTTATACATTTATCATTGCAAAATGCATGTGTGTGCTAACTTGACAGATTCAATGGTAAGATAATAAAGTTATCTTTACATTTAAAGTTCAAACAGCAAGAAAGCAAGTCAACAATTTGTATTTGTTTACTAAAAGACTGTGTTTAAATTAGTTCAGCATTGTCTGTCAAAATGCATAAAACAACACAGTTTGATAGGAAAAATCCCTTATACATGATGGATCCAGTTTGAGTAAGCTGGTTGTGTTATTGTATCTACTATCCATTTGATGGCACAGAACTTGATGAAAAACATCCTGAGAAATGATGAAAAAGAGGCTTTTTACTAAGCCAGCAATTCCTTAAAGCTAGTATGAAAGGTATCTTACTCTGGGGCTTCTTCTGAATACTGAAGAGTGAGTAATAATAGGTATATTATCAGCTGTGTTCATTTTGTTCCCTGATTTTTTGTTGAAATCAAATAGTAGGCAATATCTAATATCTTACAGTATCTGGACACGCACTGAAAAACTCAAAATGACAATGTGTATCTCATTAGCTACCTATCTTATATACACAATTTTATATAGTATCCATTAAGGTAACCTGTGTATACGGACAGAAAATTACTGATACAAAGACTAGTGGAATGAAAACTTTCAAATGAAAACTTGTAGGTCTGTGACAAAGAATGCAGGCCATGCTTACAAGAGAGGAAATATATCTACTCCAAGAAACAATAATTCTGTTAAGAACATGGAAATCCCGATGATGTAGTGAAAAAATGAGGACCAAACAGATTTACATGATCCGTAGACATAAGCAGCAAGAAATGGGAAGAAACAGGTCATATTTCCTCAATATTGGAAACTCAATGAACCACTCTAGAGTACTGTGTTTCTAGTATCAGCAGAAATACAGAGAATAATTGGACACATTTCAGAGAAGGACAACAAAAATAATTAAAATATTATCAGAGAGAAAAGCTCTAATTACACAGCAGGTAATGGACTCTTAAGATTTAACAATTAATTCCAGGTAATGCTGTGGCCTGTGATATGCAGGAGTCAAGACTAAAGGATTACAACAGCCTCTCCCACTCTTGGAATTTTCTAAAAGCAGCTTTTATTTCTATACAGCAGTAGAAAAATATCTAGTCTGAGGCACAGTGGTGGAAAAACATAATCATAACTACTCTGGGATCAGCAAGAAACGAGGCAGTTTTTCCACACAGTTTCTAAAAGCAAAACGCACACAAAGTACAAAAACCGGATTATTGCTTCCTTTTTAGTGTTCCCATAGAGGTGTTTCTCAGTTCTTTCTGGAGCAGGTGCATAAAATGATAGTGAACTTTACGGTCCTAATGAAGATACCTCTTTGAGGACATTCTAAAAAAGGTCTTTCCTATTCATTGGTCTTTTCTTCTCCAATTTCACTGGAGTTTTTCTAGTGGTGTTACTCTGGGAAGAGTTCTCAGCTAAACTGAGTTTTAGAGAACAAATGGATCCGCTGCCTTCAAGGAGTTCCCATTCCTTGAAGGCAATGTTTCTTGAGGACTTACTTTTCCTCAAAAAGACCAGTTATTTCAGTAGGAACATTACTGTCTAAAAATGTTGCGTTAAAAAAAAAACGACAACAAAAAAAGGCAATTAAAATTCTCCTCAATGTGAGCTTCAAAAGTAGAGTAAAATCTATTTCTGTAAGTTCTCAGGGATGCTCTTTGATACATGGACTTTAACCAAATTAGCATTCTTCCTTTTACAGAGAGAAAATCTGCCTACTGAACTGTAAAATTTGGGATTTTCCAGACCTTTTTTTCCTCCAATCCTGCATACTTTTACTCTCAGGAGTTCTTTTCCCACATTATTGATAGTAGCTGAAATCTTGCCATGTCCCCAACTAGCACCAAACTTGGTTCTCACTTCTATTCTTTCTCATCCAGTCTCCCATCTCATAAACTATAATCACCCAAATCCCAATGTCATTGACACAGGAATTTAAAACAGAGGTTTTTTTCTAAATGAACTTTATATTTTGGTTTGGTCATTCAAATATATGTTTGAAGCCCTGTTTTCTATTCAATACCTTATCATTATTATATTTGAAATATGAATATATGTAACAACTAAAGATTTTCTTGTTCTTAAATCTAAATATTTTTTACCAATTAGTGCAATGCAATGTGAGGTAAAGTAAGTATATATAATCCGTAGAAAAAGCAGCACAGTTTGAAGAATGTAAAGTATTAAAAGTAAATTAAATGTCAACTGGAAATCAAATATGTTATTGCTGATAAAAATCTTCCTCTCACTAAAGAGGAATATATATGAAGTTCTCGATGTTACTTATAGTGCACAACACTGTATTTGTGCACAATGTTGTAATGCTAGATTCGCTGTACCTGAGTATACTGAAGAATTTAATATATCATAGACAAAATACTTTGGTTTTAAGTCACCCCTGATTTTGGTGTTTAACTTATCTAAGAATTAACTGGTATCGAAAATTCAACATTCTCCTGTTTGAACTGCCACTATCTTTAGCTAAAAGAACTGTTGGATATTAATTTTTTTATTCTAATGGTAGAATTATCAACCTCATCTTTATTTGGGTCCCAGAAGTGATAGACCCCTTAGATCGGTAAAGTGAATATTAGAGAAGTGAATTACTGACATAGGAAAAAGTAGAAGGCTTCGAAGAAAGAAAAAAAAAATTAAATGAGATTCACATACAACTTACATTTTCTTTATATTAAGTAACATTTATATATTCATTTTCCCGGAGCCTTACTGTATTTTGATTAGTCCCTGAAGCTTT
The DNA here is from genome assembly GCA_025331215.1 of Actenoides lindsayi. Taxonomy (NCBI): domain Eukaryota; kingdom Metazoa; phylum Chordata; class Aves; order Coraciiformes; family Alcedinidae; genus Actenoides; species Actenoides lindsayi. The sequence continues at coordinate 36,183 of WTSP01015381.1, read as the reverse complement.
GAAAATATGTGAAGAATACTGGTCCCAGAACACGAAGTTACACCCAAATAAGATCATCATAATAAAAAGAACCATAACAGACTGCAGACTGTTAAAATTATCACATATAACTTTAAATTATTAATCCCATGATGAACCATTAAGAATGAATGCGGGAAGTATTACAAAAGCTATCACAGCATGATACCATCCACATTTTACTTACCAGATGTGTTTTATTGATTTCCAGAATTGATAACTCAAATGTTCTATGGGAGGTAGAGTGAGGAAACCATGCATATCTAAATAAATAATTGCATGTGGAATCAGCAATGCTGCTGAGGAAAGCTTTGTGCACCACAGCCATTTTAATTCCTCTTTTGAAACATGTAGACTTCGGGAGGAGTCATGCAGAAATATGACAGAGATTTTATTGGGCTTGTGGTTTGTGTAGACACTCGGTTCTATTTCAGGCACCCATCTCATGAGGAATAGCTTGTATAGATATTCCAAATGGCTCAATTTACCCTTCACTAATTTTATTAACTATTAACACTACTATACTCATCTAAATCCATTAAGGGATTTATCTAAGTGACCTAATTTTCAAAGTACTAGTTTGCTTATGTATCTTGTTACAATCAAAGTTAAGCTTAGTTGCACAAGATTTTCAATCTATAGTCATAACACTGTGGGTAGAAATATGGTCGAGATTTTATTATAGCTAACCTCAAATATGTATGTTATACCATTGCAATGAGCTAGTCACACATAGCTCAACCCTGCAGAGCTCTTTGGCTTGAAGACAGAGCAACTATATCAGCTAAGGATCTAATATTGATAGTTCCTTAGGTAGAGGACTTCTCATCTGATATTTTAGAAAAATAAGATACTGAAAAATAAGGTAAGATCTACTGTCAGAGGAAAACCTAGACAGAGAAAAGCTTAAAAATCTGATTATATCAGGTGTTCTCTGTTACCAGTCTCCTTTTACCCTCTCCCTCCACAACTCCAAATAACTGCAAAATGTAACCCAACAGCCTAAACTGCCTGAAACAGTATCTAGAATTTTGTGGGTCAGATAGTGAGGCCTCCCAAAAAATGACTAAAAAATGTATTGCTTGGAACTGAACTACATTCAGAAGACACTAAGATTTTTTTTAGTCAAGACTGCTGTGAATTTTCTCTGTGACTAATCTCCTTCCTAGTCACGAAACTGTTACACAATTCATTTGGCAAATTTACATATGACTGCTACACATGGCATATGAGAAAAGATTGTGCTTGAGAGCCAGGTAGCTAGCAGTCATACTCACCACGTATGTGTACATTTTAGAAAACAAGGTCAGTTGTTACACACAAAGTGACAGATGTGTAAATATCCCCTGGCACTAGCAATAGTAATACCCCTTCATAACAAACTGATTGTTACTCATGGTAACTCCTTTGTTTATGTGTCTTAACTGCCAGATTCTGCATTTGTATTTTTCTTCAATAATGGAAAGTAGATTGGAACTGAATAATAGTGGGAAGAGTAGCAACATCTGCTGTGAGGTTTACTATTCTTTGTCTTATAAAGTGCTACAGGAGCCACTATACTTGCCTTCTACAGATAGTTCATTAATTCATTCATTCAGGAATAAAGGGCTACAGATACTTATCCTATTCATAAGAGAGGCCAAGAAGTAGAAAAGTGAAAGAGAAATACACTGGAATAAACTACTTCACAGGAGGTTCAAGTTCATACCTCAAGATGACACTCAGAGCTCTTGAGCACTTGGAGGCTGTATGTTCCTGAGGGAAAACTGAAAGGTGTTTCCTGTGAATTCATTTTTCATAGACTGCCTGGAAAGCATGAACCATCCTATTTCAAATTATGAGGTCTTCAGGTGGGAATAAAAAGAGTTATGATGGGATTCCTAGACCTCTCCCACCCCCTTAAGAAAGCAGGAAAATGTTGTTTAAAAAGCATCTTTTGTATATCCTTTCTCTTTGTATTAGGTGATAAGCTGCTTAATAATCAACTTGCAAGAGCCTAGAGGGCACTATTTTATCAGCCTCGTGCAAAATCTATTAGTCGTGGCAATTTTTTAAACAGCTGCACTCTATCTAGAGAGGCAGAAATTCTCTGGTAGAGGGACACTGTCCCATCCCATTGGTCTTTAAAAAGGTGTTGGTGAGGGTATGTGATCAGTGGAGCCGTGTGGAGAACAGTCTAATAATTTAGCCTTTTCTCATCTTTCTCTGGCAGTCCCGTTCTCTTTTCTATGATGAGTCCTCCATTGTAGACATGGTGCTTAGGGACACGGTTTAGTGGGGCATCAGTATCCCCCCCTTAAACACATAAATGAGATGATAGGACCAGTTATGGAAGGAATCCAAATTCAGTAAGCCAAAAGGGGACTGAGGGATGGAGATGTCTGCAAACTAGCTACAGAACATATGTGTCAGTATCAGTAATATTTACAGCTGAAGCTTCATGAATAGCAAGAGAGGGCACAGACAGACGCATTCTTACAGATTGTGTTGAAGTGGCTTACAGAGATGCTTTCAGTTTAGGCTAACATGTTCTAACTTATATTGAAAGAGACTGGAAGTGTCAACAAGGTCATTTACCACATCCTAGCAATTGAGAAGGGGAATTCTACTTTATAGAAGGATGTTTACATTCACAGCCATAAATTCTTGAACCTTTCTTACACAGTTTGCAAAAGCCTGCCTTTGTCCGGACTGCACAACACTTACATCTGCTGTGATTAGTACAACCCTTGAACCTTTACCAGTGTCAATGATTCCTGGCTTCTACCTGCATTTACAATACAGGCTACTCAGGACAGGCTTCCAGGAACTGTCTGCTCAGGGATATATCTGAGGCTTTACAAAGAGGAAAAATAAGCTCTGTGGACGGCCCACAGACTTAACACAGGTTCTCCCTGCTTTTTTATTGTATAGTAGTCAGGACAGGGAGTCAGATGAGTGTAGTAATTGTTGTGTAAACTCACGAGCAGTCTTCAAAGCAACGCAGAGAGATTCCACTAAGGATAAGTGGCTTAGGTGGCCCTTCTCATTGTCCCCAGCAGTCCCTAGCCCCTGGATTGATATTAATTAATCCTGTATTCTAGGACCAAAGCCATTTTGGACTGCAAACCTTGCAAATCTCTTGCAAATCCCTAAAAGCTGAGGAGGCACTGCTGAGGTGATCCACTTGGGCTGGCTGTGATGGCCTTTAGGTTACTTTACCTAAGCTAATGCAGGGAGCTTTGGAAAACAACTGTGGAAATGCCTCTCCCTTAGCTTTCTGAGGAAAGTCAGGAATGGTAATAGGTGGTCTCTGCAGACACTTTCATTCCTGTCTATATGAATGTCAGATCCTGTCATGTGTTTGCCGTGTAGAAAGAGAAAGCACAGACAAAGGACTGAAAACTAGACAAACTATGTAGCTTTTTGTATTTGCCTTTGATTCTCTCCTTTGGGGAAAGACATTATCCTTCTAGATAACCTGTTTTCTTAGACACACTCAAACTCTGTTGTTTATTTTAAAGAATCACTTTTAAGGCAGAGAAAAAAGGCTACTGCTGAGAGTAGAAAAATTTGCATTGTAAGCCCACTAACCTGTTATTGAAGAACAATCTTCACACCTATTCTAATGCTGGGCAACGATTAAGAAATCCTATGGCTTTGATATTTGAAATTTGGATAAATATTATTGTTTGAGGCTGACAAAACACTGGAATTCATCTATGCTGTTGTAGGGAAACATACTGTGGTACAAGAAAAACAAACTTGACTAATAGATAAATACAGACAGGTATACAGATGTATGACTATGTCATTTTTGCCTTATTACCTCAGTCATAAAAGGCTGGGGTGGATCAAGATGCAGAATGAGCTTTAAAATATCCTTCAGCTACAGACTGTCCATTTGTATTTTACCATAAATATCTTAACAATTATTTCAAGAGATATTACTCTTCCATTTAGTACATGCTATGTGTGAATGATGTTATCCGGAAAAGCAATAAATTCAGTCACAGTAGCAAAATGCAATTAGACTATTTTTCTGTGACAGAATTGATTTTGGATGGGTACATTAAACCCATTTGTAACAAATAGACTCTGAAGTTGCACAACTACAATTTTTACAAGATGAAGTTTGTAAATGAAGATTTCTCACTTATGGGAGATTAACTTTTTGAAGATTATACCAAGACATTTAGGAGTCAATGAATAGCAGGGTAAAGTGATGGGAACACAGCTGTATTTTTCATAGTTGCAGAGAGGGGAGCGAGGCAAAGATTCGTAGGCTGTTTGTCATCAGTCAGCATTAATTTCCCATCATGACCATGAATCTATTTCAGTCAAGGATGGCAGAGCAACAGTAGAGATGTGTGAGTCAAGAACCATACTTATAATTCTAGTGTCCCACTTTGCAACTCCATTTGATGTACAAGGCCACGTATGGATCATCATTTATTTTACATCATAGCATATAACTAATGGTCATGTTTCAGTGTCTTTCTTGACAGTGTAACATAACTCTAGAGCTGTATTAAAGTCTGTTTCTGAGGGAGCACAGGCACTTCTTGTCACACAGACTATCAACACCTTTTCAAATGAGTTCCATAAGAAAAGGACTTCAATTGCACTGCATCCATAATTGCAGCAGGTTGTCAGAAAATATTTGCTTCTACTTAGGTGTATAAATAAGGATCTGATACTAAAATACACTTTTGAAATTCCAATCTTTACTTAAAATATTTCAGTATATTTTTTGTTGTGTTGTTGTCTACTGATACACTTCAAATCTAAAAAAAATCATAATATAGGAATGCACTGATTTAAAAATAATTTTCTGTCCTTGAAAAACAGTGGCTTAACAAAAAGAAACAAATGGTTTGGTAAGATGCTCAAAAATACATGATCTAATTAAAAAAAAAAAGACAACAACAAAGTGTTTTTCAGGAACTACTGTAAAATGATCTAGATACCCCATTCATTTTCTACAACAGTAGAAACCACAGCACTTTCAGCATTTAATTAGAGAAGAAAATATGAACTGTTTTCTCTTAACTTCTCCTTCAACACTGCAATGTGTTATCATTTTGCCTACACAGTATACTTGTGCCAGACTAGAAGAGATTCCTCCAGTGCCATTTCCCAAAATGATTCTGTTCCATATGGATCTTCAAATTATGTAAATTCCTGTTGTATCATCCGCTAGCACATTTAGCAATGTGACTAATATTTGTTGATCAATTGTTTATTGTCTTACCCTTCTCTAGAGAGAGGTGTGTGTGCAGTGTTGTTTGTTTTGACAGCATTCTTCTTTGTTTTACTTTCTTTGTTGCCTTTTTTTAAGGAAAGGTTTTCATATTTCCAACTTAGAGAAGGCAAGGTCAGTAAAATGTTCTCAGTACATGGAACTGTAGGTGGAGAAATGGTGATGACCTTCTGTTTCTGAGGGCAAGTAGTCTACACTGTCTTCTGTAAAGGTAAGATTTAGCCCCGTAGAGATTTCTGTGGGAAGAAAGGTGAGGTTTTCTGCCACAGAATATCTTTGAAAATTAGGATGAATACCATAGCAAAAAAAAAAAAAAAAAAAAGAACTGCAATGAAGAACTTGATTCAACTTTGTGTTTGTGGCCAAACAGCACAGGGGAAGAAAGGAAAAAAAAAAAGAAAAGAAAAGAGAAAAAAAAAAAAAAAGAGAGGAGTGCTGAGATCATCTATTTTAGCTTCTTTTTTTTTTTTAATTACTTATGAGTTTCCTGGGCAGAGTAAGATTCACACTGCATAATCTAGACAAAAAGTAACAAATGTATTGGTAACTGAGTTATGTTATCATTCTTCTTCTGGTATTTAGACTTCCCAAGGCAAGAGAACATGACTGCACTAAACACAGTGGGTATGGCTATAGCAAAGCTTAGGAACAGTGAAAAGTCTTAAGATGAACTGACTGTCCAAAAGAGTTTTCTATTCTTTGAGATGCTCACAACCATCATCTCTTTTTCAGGCTTGTTTTAAGGTAACTTCTCCCTATTCAAATTTCATTTAAAAATGCACCAAGCTGCTGTAAGCAGTGGTGTTCTACAAGTGAGTAAGAATTACTACATTAGCACGATATACTAAAGTTTGCTCAATTCTTTTTAAGTGCATCCATCTAAACTCTCACATGCCATTTCTGACCATCAAAAAGAACATATTTAACATTGGAGAGAAAGCCAAAGAAAGGACCCAGAAACAAAGCAGCTGACATCAATGGGATCATCAATGCCATTAATTTCAGCATAAATTCAGAACTGATTATTGTATATTGACCTAAGTACTCCAAATGTATCATTAATAAAGCTGAAAATTTTGAAATTACTAGTACAGTAACCCAAAAACAATTCCAGACTATGACACTGCCTATGGTAACTGATAGGCTGAAACCAGAAAATTTACCACAACTACTGAGGGTTAGTTAGAACTGACCACTTCAGCAGGAGCTGGAGTTCAGACTCATTTCATCTGCTAACTATTCCAGTGAAGGAAATACATGCTGAAGTAATTGGGAAGCATATGTATGATCAAAGCAGACCCCTTGAGGGAAAAACAGCTATCTAGATAGGATTGTTTCTGATGCAGGTGACTATTCTGGAAAACCTGAAGATGCCTTGGAAGATGTATGATTCAGTTTAGGAAGTTTGTTAGATTTAGGCCTGTAAGTCAGGAATACCGAAGGTGTTCAACCACCGAAACAGCACTTTGGAAAGCTAGGCTTAGTTTTTAGTCTGAAGAGAAGCAGAAGGCAAACTAAGGTAAGAAGACAGCGTCTGAAACAAGACATGACAAACTCAGCATTAGCATTTCATAAGATGAAATGTTGTCCCACATAGTGTATTAGTAGTTAAACCCCAATAAACCTCAGTTCTGTGCTTTTGCAGCCTACCTAATCAAAGTTAAGAAGAGGGAGTACTTTGGTCAGTCAGTAACACAGTATAGCAAATTCTAACATGTGAAGGGCATTGAGGCTATCTCAAGACGTAAGTGAAGATGCAAAAGCATGCAGAAACGAAGGAAGCTCCAAAAAGAAAAATTAAGCATAGGCTTGCTAAACACGTGCAAGGAGAGGAAAAAAATATGTGACCTTTTCATAATGTACCTGGGCTAAACGCAAAGCATGGGAGGGCAAGGGCGAGGCAGTCTGTTAATGGAACACTTGTGCAATCAGCCAGCATTACATTAAAAGCTACACAGGACTTAAAGAAGCTAAGTCTCTGGAGAGTATATGCCTTCCCTTGTCTCAAGCCTTTCCAGGTGTCTCTGAAAGAAACCTTGACAGAAAGGAATGGACTAATGCAGATTAGTCACACTGTTTAACACACCATGCTGAGACAACTGAGGGGAGTGATAAGAGAACAGACACATTCTTGCATAAACTATATAGATGCAGAGCCACACACCTTTATATCTGCTTCTCTTCAGTGTATCTCCCTTAACCAAAGATACCCTTTGCCATATGAGGAAAAGCTGTATGAAAGAAGAGCCACAGGTCTGGGCCAGAATAGTAGGTTGGTATCATTGAATAGCAAACCTGAGCTTGATTCAGGAAAAGTGAAAGTTTTTTAGAAAACTTATTAATGGAGCATGAGTATTTCTTAACCTCAGAATGCAGGGGATCATTTTATTAGCAGACCCGAGTAAAAACAATGGCTCAGATATTCAGTAATACTGAAGATTCTTAAAGCCAGTGAATCCAATTCCCTAAGGATTCCTATCTTCAAAAGGCTCTGCATTACCCTTTTCTCTCCCTGAATAGAGGGCTTGACCAGGGCTGGCCTCTTAGTCACTAGACTAGACACCAGAACAACCCTGACTGGCATTTTGTGCTGGTGAAGACTTTAATCAAGAGCATTTAAAACCGTCTGGAAGCTGCTCAGCAAAACTAGCTAGTCTGGATGAGGATAACCAGGGTCATCATTAAAGCTGTTTCTTGTGGTTGTGTTGTGAATAATTCTGCAATACAAAAGAACATATTTTCTGTAAAGCTATTAAAGGATAGAATTTTATTTCACTAGTTCATCCTGTCAAAAGTTTTATTTTAAAATAATCAAACCATAAGCCTTCAGAATTTTAGGGAGGTAAGAAACTGAGCACTGGCTCAAATAGATATTGTAGCATATAATAAACTTTATTTTTTTGTATGACTTTTAATGTAAAATTGGTCATGTCTTCCTCTTGTTGGAGATACTTTCAGAAATTCTATATGTGCAGTTATTGTGATTATACAGATAGTTATGTGACAAGGTACCATACACTGGCATTTCAACGTTTACTTACCCAGATGGCAAGCATAAGGGAAGTAATTGTAGTAAAAAATTAGTTTCACAATTACATGCTTAAAGAGTTCTAAAATCTGGTTCTGACTGTCCAAGTGTGATGGCTTGTTTCTAAGGAGAAAAAAAAAAAAAAAAAAAAAGTGTGGTTCTAGCTGTGTCAGTCTTGTGCCTTTATTTTCAAATGAGCAAAAGCAATGAAAAACTTCACTTGAACCTACAGGCAGGCTCTGACCACTTTGCAGAGCTCCCATAGTGCAAAGATGCATTAAAACTAAGAGTAGTTGACAGTTCCTCCCATGATAAGAGCAGTACAGAAAACTGAAACTTTGTATGTGACCTGTTATGCTTAGGAGTTTGCTGCTGTGACTCACAGTACCAACATATTATTTACATGGAATATTAAGGGCCTGATTCTTCACTAAGAGCCATTCAGATTAGAACTAAATCCGCTGAAATTGCTGGCGTTTAAAATCAGTGCAACTTGTGAAAAGAGAATTGAGCTCTTAAAGCACCATTCAGCACAGCAGAGTGACGAATTATCTAACATTAGCAAATCTTGTAACTCTTCGGTAACTGAGAATTTGATGACAAAGCCTCAATAGGCTTGGCAACTCAGGTAAGTGACACAAAGCCAGCTTGTTTATCTGTAGATTATCTGAATTATTTAGGCCTCTTGGGTTTTACAATATTGAGCTGAAAGTCTTGCGCAGACAAACCTTGCACATTTTGTGTAAAGAGAAAAAAAATATTCCCAGAGAAATTTCCCATGACAAAATATCCCTGGTAACAGCACCAATTTTTTTTTTTTTTACTACATGATCTTGTCAATCAACTAGGACTATAGTGAAAATACTCCAGAAATAGCTACTTATAGTAGTCTAGGAGGCAACAAATTGTCTTTCCTCAAAAGAGAGAAATTACATTCCTACAATTAGGAAAAAAAAAAAATAAATCCCAACATATTGAAGAGGCCATCTATTTTTCACAATACAGATTTACAACAAAGCATCCTGACCTGGAGAGGACTAGCACTGGAACTGCAAGGATATCGAAGAGCTCCAGTCCTTTCCACCTGCATGCTCACAGCCTGACCCAAAGCTCTCTGATGTTACTGATGGCCTATTTTCCATTTGATCTTATTACATTTTGAGCTCAGTGTTAATTATGGCACTACATGGTTGATCCCTAAACAATCTACTACATTCTGCTTAGAGCAGAATTAATTATGACAGCTAACACGTATGGACAACTAAAATGAAGTTTTGACTCTTAAGATTTCAAGAATATGAAGATGATTGCATCCAGCAAAGGACATTTTATGATGCCTAGGAGAGAAACTATCAACATCCTCAAAAAGCCCATTCCCTCATATTCTACCACTTTGAATCTTGATTGCCTTTAACAGGAAGACTTAAAAATCTTGCTTGAAATCATTCTCTTCTCCATGTTGTCAAGCTGATATATTAGCCACCGTTTTTCTTTGCACCTGTTTAGTACTCCCAAGTCACTTACTTAAAACTTGGGTCTTCTCAACTTCAATCTACAAACCCTTATCAATGGGATATTGGCAAAACAAGGAATTTTTCCTTCCCTTCTAGTCCATTAAAGCGTTCATATTTGGGGAGGAGGAGAAAGAGAGATCAACTGGCAGTAGTATTACAGAGCATTCTTTGGGAGGAGGGAGAGAGGGGTGATACATTAAGGTAACAAAAGGAACCACTTTTTTTTAGTCCTTGCAACAACAAAAATAAACCTGCATAAAAGTGATGTGGGATTCATAGTGCAAAGATCTCAGAAGTAGTTTTTCTGTGTAAGTATACCACCTTCTTCCTTCTCTCACCTTCTGAAAAATAATCCAATTATTTCTCCTTCGTAACTGCAAAATGGAATGGCATAGTTCTTACCTACAACCATTGTACTGAGGAATGATGAAGAATATTCAGTTTAAACTTCTGTTTTTTAAAATATTTTTGGGGATTAGCCTGGGAAGGACTGCTGTAGGGAGCAGGATGCAGCCAGGTAGGTTGTTGATGTTGAAAAAACTACTTGGAGATAGGAGTTGGAGTCACTGAGTTAACGGACTATGTGAAAGAATAAGGAAGAAAAAGGTCCTTTTAAAACATCTTTAATTTCTGATCTGTCTTGTTTAGTATCTTTTCTCCATTTAAAATACATATTTTCTTGTTTTGATTTTCTTTGGGGTGCTCATGGTAAAAGAAGGCCTGGGCACAGCCACCTTAAAGCCCTGGAAACTCCCATTCCTTGTAGTCCTGCACCTGGACGAGCCCTTCCTAATTCTGTTTCACGGTGAGTCTGAAAAAGCAAGACTTCTGTGTTGGGTTTGTGTCTGAGTGGGGGGCTGGTAGTAAGGGAGAGGAAAGTAGAAAGCAGTAAGGTCTCCCCTCAGCCTCCTTTTCTTCAGACTAAATAGCCCCAGTTCCCTCAGATGCTCCTCATAAGACTTGTTCTCTAGACCTTTCAGCAGCTTTGTTGCCCTTCCCTGGACCCACTCCAGCACCTCGATATCTTTTTTGTACTGAGGTGCCCAAAAACTGAACATAGTACTCAAGGTGTGGCCTCACCAGTGCTGAGTATAGATGCTAACTCAAATTCTTAACAAGGACTCTAGAAATGACATTGAAGTGGACTGCAAGCAGGAAAAAAAAAAACAAATTAACAACACTTCTTTTAAGAGAAGAGGATTGGAGGTGATGGAATCACAATTTATTTGAATAGCTAAAGCCTGATAATAAGAGGTATTAATAATATACTTCTCACTATAGAGAAATCACCAAAGCTAATTTGCTAGTTCAGGAAAATTCTTATTGTTTGATTAAGAACCAAAACAGACTAACTCTCCCATTTTATGTCATAAATCAGAACTTTTTACTGACACTCAGCTCTAAGTTAGATTTTAGGTTACACGATTGAGGGGTCTGATCTCCAATAGCTACTTCTTTGATTTCTGGAGATCTGGAATTGAGCAACTATCGTTCTCCATTTTAAAATGAAACACAGAGGGAATAATGGAGGCTGAATCCAGAAAATGAAGGGAATAGTAACTGTCATTCTTTATTCAAGAAGGTAAATATTAGTGGTGATAAACAATTCTGGGAAGTTCTCATTTCTTTCCCGCAAACTAAAATTGCATTCTCCATACTGCTTAAGGTGATAAGTTTATTTAACTTTTAAATACTTATCTGAGTGGAAAAGAAAATGATGAATCCAATTCTTAATGTTGTATGGAAGTTCTAATATTGACCTCTGTGTATACAGAATCAAGAGTAACTGATGGATCATGGTACATTTCAATTTTCAATAAAATCATAAAAGTAGGTCACTTAAATACAGGGTCAAAAGAATTTTTAGACATACTCATGACATGAATTATTGTTTTCATAAAAGAAGAGCTTCTCAAGCCATAAGACTTGTGACAAAAAAATAATAATCATCAATGTGTTGTATCCAAAGGGGTCCAATAATGAATTTCAGTTATATTTAAACTACAACATTCCTCGTTTATTGTTCAGTATAAACTACAGCTTATGAACCTACTGATTCAATCAAAATAATCAAGTGTCTTCAATAAAACAAGATGAATAGGATTCCGGGGCTTTATGAAACTTCATTGATACAACATGCATGCTTATTTTCTGACAGTAGGTTCACATTATTGCCAATTTTCAAATACCTTCTTATAATATAAAGACCAATTATAACAGAATTAATAAGCTTTCCATTACTTAAAGGCTCTACAGTGGAGAATTTATCACAAATACTTCTCCACTCTTAAAGGTTTTGTGAATGGTACTTGTACCCAAACCCCTGACAACCGTAGTGCACTATGTCTACTTCAGCTGCAAGTAGTTGCTAAAGTCACATACCCTCAGATTTAGTCTGATAAAAAAAAGCCCTGTATCAAGCATTAATCAGATATCTGATATGCTGATTCATATGAATTTTATTTTATAGATTAATAAAAAATTCACTTCCTATTTCTTGCTACTTACAGTGTGGAATACTCCTTTAGCAGTTTTTTTTTTCATTAGGATGACAAAATCCTAAACCTGCTCAAGTACATTGCAAAATTTCTGTTGGTACTAACATCAAGAAATCAATTCTGTCATTGCTGTCATCAGCACTGGGATTTTACTCTCAATTTAAGTAGTAGGTGGGTCAGCTTCTTGGAAGAAACATGGAACTTACTGCTTGCTAACTAGTGGCTCACTTATCCACTGGTGCTCCACATGAGATATGTTCTGCATCTTATTTGTGAAACCTTCATGTGAGCTTCAAATCATGTAGCTGTATAGTAAGGAGCACTCTTAACAGTACGTTATATATTACTGAAGAGTCAATAGAGCTTTCAAGAATATCATAAAAGGTGAGTCACAAAACTAATGAACTGTGCTATTAAGCTTAGGCATTTATGAACACATGATTTAGCAAATGCTTTTTATTTTTACTTCACTCCTTTGGGGAAAGAGCCTTTCCCCAACACTGGAATGTTGATATAAAGAATTTATATTGTAATGAATCATCACCTAAAATATTTGCATGCCATCTCAGGTTTCAAAAAAACAAATTGCAAGCTGTAAAACACATCCAATATGATGTCTTTGTGCTAATGGGATCAACAGAATATATTAAGTGCATCACAAAACTGTAATGGCAAAAGCATGTGATTATTTGTAGTCAGCACTAATATTTTCAATAACGCATGGGAAATAAATTATATAAATATATTATATAACATACATTTTTTTCCCCACATACACCTGAAAAATTGAATGATTCACTTTGCCTTTGGAATTTTTAATAGAGTGTTTTTCTGTTAACTTTCTTGCTAATTGTACAGTCAGTCAATCGTATGACACCTTCTTTTGGTGGATAACTAATTTTCTTTAACTATGGCTTTGGTGGTTTTTTCCCTTTTTTTCCTGAATGAATCAACAGAAAATACAGATTTCTAGTATTCCCACCACATACACTGTTCCTTTGCAGATTCATTTTCCAGATGAAGTCTACAGAACTAATCTGTTAGTCATGTCTCTTTATCAATAGTTTTATGAGTGAAGCAAGTTTGACATTCAATGAACGGATTAATACACTTCTGGTAACACAGTCAGCTTTGGCATAATATTCCCTCTGCCCGTTAAGCCTTGTATGGATTGTGACACAGCAGACAGGAGGAAAGGTACTGTAAGTGTGCTTTTTATATCTGGACTAGCATTAAATACCTATCATCATACTCAGGACTGAAATTGAGGTTCATTATTAACTCAAATCTGCAGTCTTACAAATATTACTTGTTTTGATTTGAATGAATGTTTAAAAAAAAAGTAGCAGTGAATTACTGCTCCTTCTGCATCAAAGAGCATTACCATATAAATAAAAATTTAGCACATTTTTTATTCATTGTTAGATAGGGCTTCATAAATGTTACGTTTCTGGACTCTGTGGAAAACACCATCATGACTAGCTAATACTTATATGTAGAGGTTGAATTTTGCAAATAATTTTATGCTCATTTTAAAACAATTGCCAAAATATTTAAAAACTTGAGCTTAAGGCTAGCTAAAAAGGGTTTGTTTTTTTTAATTTCAGAAAAAAAAACCCACAGTTGTTCCTACAGCCTTTTTTATGGTCCTTGAGAAAGCTTGCTGTCCCAGCTACATAAAGGACTTTCTACTTATATAACCTTTCTATATGTTAGCGTGTGCAGGATTTGGTTACAGAAGAGCTAGCAGGGCTTTTGTGTGGCTACTCCTACTGGCAAAAGAATAACTTGTGAAGTGGTGATGAGAACAATATTGTTGTCAGTAAATTTTGACATGTCCTTTAGTGAATCCCATAATCTAAAATGGTTATTTTTTTTGAATCAACATTTTTCAAATGTTCTTTATTGTATTATTACATCTAAGAGCTTTCCATTTTCTGTTCATGAAAGTAAAGACAGGTGCTACTGAAGATTACCAGTGAAGAGGCTTACAGAGACATACACACCTGCTTAACTCTCCTTCCCACCAACCCTCCCAATACCCCTATCAGTGTAAAATAAGCCGGGTGCTGCTCTTCCAGGTGAATGTTTATAGCTAGTCTGGTAAAATTAGAGAGCTATAAAAGGGATGGGCCTAAAACAAATAAATAAATGTAACACCAGAGGATATATGCAAGGTTTTTTCCTGACCCATTAGTCAGCAGCCATAGCAAGAATTTGTCCTTAAAAGACAGGATAGTAGTCACAGCTCTCAAATACTTTAATTTAAAAGAGAAACTTCAACAAAATGCTGTGCTTGAGCAACCATCAAGATACTGGGAAGGGAGTGAATCAGAAGACACCTTTGTCAGACGTATCAGGCTCATGCAGGAACAGAGCTTTTAAATGCAGCAGGTCTGTCTTCCTGCTGTCTTTGCAAGGTCGTTTTGTACAGCGTGCAAGTAAATGAAATCAGAACGAGAAAATAGCGGGTTACACTGTAAGGACACAAATAGCTACATGGAATATAAGGCAGAAAAGAGACTGTTCCAACCAGCAATATGGGACAGGAAATGGAGCTACTTGCAGGTTCTGTATAAAGGATTCAGACTCTTGGCTCTTGACACTCCATAGTTGTTCTAGCCATAGTATAGAAGTCAGGTTATAGTAATACTAATTTTGGGGGGAAAACCAAAACAAAACAGCACAACAGAATGACCCAAACTGGCATGATAGAGGAACATAAGGAGAAAATGGCATCAAATAAGCTACCAAGCTTAGGTATCCTATTAGTATTTGAGTCATGACAGAACAAGGAAATGTCTGATGAGAAAAGACATACCCGATTGAGACCCTAATGAAACAAAAAAAATCACATACACACAATATCTTACACATATGAATTCTTAATTATATAGCTAATGTGATTTCTGATAGCAGTTTTACAAGTTGCCTGGAACAAGTCTACACTGTGCCCTCAGGCACCACTCTCAGCTCTGTCTACTGCCCACATTTGCACCAGGCCAGCTCTGTCTTCTGCTGTAATTTGCTGGCCATCTGTGTTAAGCTTGGGCTGTGGCATCTACTGCTTCAGTTCTTGCTTTTTTGGAAAATGCCTGAATTTAAAAAGGGGTTGTCAGAATACTTGCACTTTCTGTGCTGTATGTGTTAGTCAGACTCTGCTTCTCTACCCAGAATTTTCAGGCTGCTGTAGATCAAAACTACTCTGCTTAAAATAATCCATCATCTCCTGCACTTTACAATAAACACCCTGCTAGTCTCTGAGCTTTCACAACCATATGCATATCCACATTTGACCATCCCCTGCATTAGAAATTAGAGCCACAGTTTTTGTGAGCAAAACAGGTGAAAGTTTCCAAGACAAGTAACATCTACACAGGATAAAATTTCAGTTACATGTCACAAAAGAAAAAAAAAATAAAAGAAAGAAGGGAAAAAACCCAACAACACCAAACTAGAAGCCTTTCTGTTCCTGTCAAGTTATCGGTCAATCTTCATGATCCCTATGAAAATGACGAGTTTAAACAAACAAAAAAATCTGCTTAATAAGCTGAGTCACTTTCTTACTTAGGTAGCAGTCTCTGCATATGACCTTATAGCTTACCGAGAGAGGCAGATGATTTGTTTTATCTCAGTGACTTTTTCTTTCTGCTAACTTCCCTTTGTTTCCACCCACATAATTTATTTTTTAACATTTTAAAATTATCATACTCACTTTTCACACAAGCCATTTTTCATACATAAGAGTTTCTAAATCAGAACCACAGGTCTCTGCATCTCAGAAAATGACCAACTCCTTTCTCTCAGGTAAGATGCTGATTCCCTTTCTCCTCTTCTTGGAGATTATTTAACCATTTTGCTGGCCCTATGCTGGTTTCTTCGGTAATTCAACATCATTACTCTAGCTCCTTCCAGTGGTAAATCAAAATGTTCAACAAGAAAAGAATAGAGCTTTTAATATACCTTTAATCATTTTGCTCTATAGAAGCCAAATGTCTGCGTTTAAAAGCAAGTCTTTCTGCTTGTCCTAGTTGCATTAAAGGTAAAGGGTAAAATGAAGCTCAAAGGTATAGCTCAGCTTCATTCACAATTCTAGCACTTTTTGGTTAAGTAGCTAATGCTGTCATTTTATGTACACCACAGTACTGTCTGACTTTTTTTTGTCGGCTATAATGGTGTATGGGTAAGAGCACAAACAGGGTAACAACAAAGCTACTTTTCAGGATAAGTATAATTTGCCTAACCCAACAGATGGGAAGCAACTTTATATAAACAAATAAAATAAAATAAATAAATACAATGAAATAAATTCATGGCTTATGTTTCCAAGAACTATGTGCTTTTTCAAATATTGTTATGAAATAAAGGAACAGAAAAGCAGATACTTTAATATTTACCTCATTTTAGATTCGCATATATTTGAGAAACCATGCATGAATTGAAAGATTAACTCAATCTGTGACAATTCAGAATTAACAAAAAAAAAACCAAAACAGAAGTCCCAAATACAACACATGAGCTACACATGCTAAAAAAAAAAATCTTATCAAGGAAGTCTGTGACAACATTATGGGCGAAATTTGGAGTACTGTTGATTACAGTCCTGAAAAATACTAAACTAAAATAAACTTATTAAAAAAGGTAAATCAGAAACTAAAGAAACAACTCATTACAGAGCTGTAGGCACATTAAAAATATTCAGCAGTTCTGCAATCAGACTGCCATAAACTGTTAGCAGAAAATATAAGTGATCATTTATTTGATTATAAAGTACCTAAGAGTGTTCATCAGGTCAGATTTTTCAACCAGCTGAGTTTTCTAATAGCTCTTCTCAATCAAGGGATTGTGCTGCACAGTGGAACACTGAGCACAGATAGGAGGATGATGGAGGTCACTGACCCATCTATTTAAATAAAAAAGGGCTGTCCACAGCAGCTCTACACATGCTACATCCTACAGGTTTCTTTTCAAAATCACTGCTTTTTGCTATTAATATATAAATTTAGGCCCTCGTCATTCGATGCCGTGGCACAATAAACTGGGGTTGAGCAAATACCTAGGGAATCACCAGGCTGAACAGCAATTTGGCCTCTGCAGGATTCAGACCCCAATTTTTCATAGGATTATGCATGTGCTTAGATCTATCTACATGTAAAATGCTATTACAATTAATCACCAGGACCAAGCTGGTTGAAGGAACCAGGAAAGAACACTTACTCCGTGTCTTATAAATAGTTGAATCTGTTTCTTACTAATCAAACCCTACTTAGCACTTCAGTATTAGCTATGCTTGAATTAAAAGCTGTCTGCCCGTTTTCTTTCACAAATCACATTTCTTTTCCACAAGAAAAAATGCTGCTCAGTTAACTCATCAAAATGAACAATATCACCGAAGGAATTGTAAATTTCTTGTTATATTACAGGCCCTTAGGGGCAGATTCAAAGAACAAGGTAGACTTGTAAATGGGACTCAAGCACCTAAAATTACCATGAGTCCAAAATCATGACCCTGAAAAATTGCTCAGCTGATCCTGGAAAGGAATAAACTCCAGAATCCCCGTATCTTTATTTTAAACTTGAAGTTGCATCTTGACTTGGACCAAGTTTGGGCAGGACTGAGTAAAAAACCATGTCTGATCAAGATCATAAGACCCTGAGTAATAGATATTCTTGTAGAGATTTTTGTGTTATGGAGTCTACTCAAATGTAAATTGGCCATCTCTGAAGAAAGGAGCCTATTTAGGATGAATTTTTTTCTATTTTCCTCATTAAAGCGGAGTAATTCTGCCCAAAATACCTAAGTATATGGTGAGGAAGAAAGGGGCCGAGACTCTCCAAGCTAGTAGGATACACACTCCACAAAGGCCTCTGGCTGCTCATTTATGCACAATACCCACTAGATTAATTGCACGAAGTGCACAGGTACTACGCTCTAACCCGGGTACTCACCTCTCTCCCTCCCTGCCGTATCTCCACTCGCTGCTGCTGTTGATGTCGCTTGCCTTCCTGCCCTGCGCCACACCTCCCGCAGGAGGAAGGGCCGCACTCGCCGCGTCGAAGCGGGCGGTAAGGAATGGCCGCTGGGAGCCGCCTCAGCCGGGGGTGAGAGCTCGTCCTCGCTCCACTGCGACCCGTCAGGGAGTTGCCGTTTTGTAAGAGGAATGGAGTCGTTGCCGTGGCTTTAAGGAGAAGTCTTACGCTGGCGGATTTATCGTTTTCCTTTGAAAGACAGCGCGAGATACCGAGTAAGGTAGGATCTGTGGCTGCAGCAGGTGTTTGAATCGTTTAACAACGTGTTTGTGGCTGAACGCCTGTATTCTCGTGGTTTCCTGAAGGGGATGAAGCTGGCATAAAAGGCAGCTGTGGCTTGCTCTGGCCTGAAATGGTGGGAGGAGCGGGGGCGCTGGTAATCTCCTTGGAGCAGTTCGCAGGTGGGCTCCACCTGCTGCCGTTGGTACCCAGGGGCAGCCTCTAAGGCAGGCTTCGCAGGTAGGCGGGTCGGAAGGGAGGAGTCGTGGCTCGAATCTTGCGCCCTAATAGGACTGTTGGCCTCGCTCAGACACTTCTCTGAAGCACGGCTGCAACAACAGACCACTCTGTATAGGCAAAAGTTTATTTTCAAAACTTCTTATTTAACAGTTCAATAAGGCGTTCTGTTTTTTTTTTTATTCTGTTTGTTTTCTTGAATTTATTTCTTGGGTTGTAGTAAGACTTTGCTGTAGGGAGTGGAAGCCTGGCATACCTAATTTGTGAATGGTGCAGCTTTGGCTGACTCAGGTTCTGCTTTATTCCTGCTCAAAACAGCTTCCCCCACTCATCATATATCAATTTTTTGTACAATAATAAATTGCCAAATTCTCTCTAGGCCAGAGACAAGAAGTGTAGAGGCTGCCTAATACAAGGTACTCGGTTCAACTTTCAGGGCAAAGAACTTTATATTTAATGAATCTAGGCCTAATAAATTTAACTTATCAAAAGCTTTCATGTATACACACTTTTAGAGATAGACAATTGTCATCTTTAAAAGCTTAAAAACAGTTGAAGAGAAAAAATCACTGGATAGTGAAAAGCAGAAACGACCAGGTTTCCATCTGGTTCCTTATCCTTCGCTCCACTGAAAAATCTGGCTATAATGTGTGAGGAGATGGTACTGAACAGCTTGAAAGGTTAGAGTGTGATTAATGAGATGATGTGTGGATACCACGTGGTAATCCCCCTACATGCTATCCAATTCAATTTCGCCTGTATTGTGTTGTAGAAAAGACTTTAAATAGTCTTTCAAAGCCAGAAGAATAACATTAGCACAATCCTATATTCTGCCTTAATATGATTCTCTCAGAAATAGATTTAGTGTGGAGAATTTGTTTCAGTAACAACTAGAAATCAGTTAACATAAAATTCTTCTCCACCCCAGTGCAGAACTTTCTTGGAGAATTGTTTATTTGTGAGTTAAAATACTATTTTCAGGCAGGAAATTTCAGTAAGACAAGTTGAAGGTATGTAATGGTAAAACTCCAGGCTGTTAACAATTGATTTTCCTACTAAACGGAGACCTTGCAGAGGAAATTGTAAAGAGGGGAACTCTAAATGTATAATATTGTAAAAAACCTCTAACTAATTAGTATTTTTTGCATAACTTACAAAAAGGTATTTAAAGAGTTTAGGGAGGAACGAGTTAACATTTCCAAGTGGGGTAAAAAAAAGTATACTTTTTTTTTTTTTAAAGCCATAGTCTTGTTTTTCTTCTGACCTTGTTCTGTGCATGTACCATACTAATCAGAATACCAGTAGTGGCTGGAGCCTTCTTTATGCATGTTGACGAAAATAACAAGAGTGTGTTTGACCATTTAGTAATCATACTACAGATTAGAATTATTTTACCTGAAGAAACATTCTGTGTATCTGTGGCCACATATTTCCGACTTTTTTCTTTTTTTTTTTTACATAGTAGTGCTATATATTATGATAATCTTTGTCTCTGAAATCATTCATAGAAAAGAAAATATGTTTTCATGCATTTAACCCTGCTGAGTTGGACTAGATGACCTTTAAAGGCCTCTTCCTAACCAAAACATACTATGATTTTATGATCCTGAAATCTTCAAGAATATGATATTTAAGGTACATGATACTACTCCAACAGAAATGTTGAATATTGGTGAATTTGGTGCAATTAGAGCAAGAAGAAGGCTAGGTAGAAAAAGAGCTAAAATGCCTCTTCAACAGAATGGCTGAGAATTACTAAGCAGAATATAGAATATGTTGGGTTCAACAAAATGGTATTTTTTTATGACAAAAATATTGAAACTTCAGTGTTTTAATTGTAAAAAAATATTTGAGGCATAAGTAAGCATAAGCCTTTAACTAACGTCAGTGAAATAAAAGTGTTACTTAGCTAAGAGCTCTGTGAAATAAATACACTAAAAGAGTAAGCAAAAAGTCCAGACAATTTGCCTTCTCAAGGGCAGTTTCGGAATTAACCTTCTAAAATACATGCAGATGCATGCACATCAGTGATTACTTTTTTTTTTAGTCTTGTTAATGGAAAGCAAGTACTTTTTGGCAATTCAGTTTGTTGGAGTTGTAAATAACATTACTGATTTCTTACCGCCAGTGCGAAACTAACCTGTAACAGTATGTCTGATTTTTATAATTTAGACATCTAAATTACTCAATAAAAAATTCTAATTCTGTTTACAATTAATTGATTTGATTTAGGAACTGATAGAACTGTGGCTTTATAATAGAACAGTTGTCATTAATTCTGCATTAACATTGCAAAGAAGTTGGTGATGGTGATCTGGCTCTATAAGCAAACAGTGCAATAAAGTTTTATAAACTGACTGGTACAATCCTTCAGATGGTAACTAATGGAGGGAGTAAAATATTTACTCTATAAACAGATGGTGAAAAATAATTTGCATTGCAGTATGCTTCCCTTGACACGTTAGGTTATTGTCACATGATTAAAGTGATCAATTATATATTTTGGTAAGGTATTGCTTGTACTGAGCCATAGTTAATCATGTGCACAGTCTTAATCCAACACCAGCTTCCTAACTACGGTGCGGAGTTTTATATAATAACTGTTGTCACTATTGTATCATGACTACGACCTTGTTTGAAGCCTGGTACTTCCCTGTTGTGGGTAGTTCTTTCTCAGCTGCTTAGATGAGATCTTCTCTATCCCTCAGGTTCTCTACCAGAATGACGACTCCTGCAGCAATTCTTTGAAATGGCCACAGTGTTAATTAAAAGCTTAGTCCCAGAAGTATATTTATCAAAAGCAGTGCAATGTTAATATGAAAGACAGTTACCATCTAATAGTTTAAGTGGGTAGATAACAGCAGTATCTGCGGATCTGTGAAGATCTTGTATTCAGTGGATCATTCTTTGCTAAGTTTAGCTATCTTGGGAAACAATTTGGTTTGCACAAGATGCACAGCATTAGTTTGGGGGTTTAATTTCATTTCAGTCTTTTTGGTTAAACAATGCTAGGCATCAATAATCACATTTCCATGAAAAATATACACAAAAGCATTTCATTTTAACTTGAGCATCAGAATAACACTAAATACTTTCATACTTTTCAGTGAGCCCTACTACCACCAGCACCAGGAGTAGCCAAGTGGCACCAAGAGCTTCTTACATTTTCCTGGGAAACAGGAGGCTTTGATTCAACTCACTGCTCCAAACTGTCCTTTTTTTTTTTTTTCCATACCCCTCTCTACACTAACTCATTGAGCTATTTTATGAAAGCCAGTCAGTTTATCTCTAGTCTTACAGAGATTAGGTTGAAAAGCAATACATAGGCATTGGCCCTAAAAGGGAATTGGAGTTAAAGACTGAAAAAGCTGTTGGTCCATCTTTTTGGCAACCCTTATAAAGAAAAATAAAATGGAGATTAATGCAGTCATGTATTTCCTGATGATGTTTTGATCTCAACAGAATAGATTTTCATGCTATAAACAGCTTACTAGACTGTTACTAGACTATTTATTACTGAAAATAATACATTGAGGTTTTTTAAATAAATGACTGGAATTGTATCATATCTAGTATTTTTTCAGAAGTTTTTCTGCCTATAAGTTGATTATTGGCCATAGTAAGGTTTTTTGGTTTTGCTTTTTTTTAATAGATGTCATTTAATGAGCTTTGCTAGGTACAACTTTGTGATTAAAAAGTAAATTAAAAGTGAAGCCTTGATGATTGTTTAATGTTGTAATGTTTTTAATCACAGAAGTTGTATCACTTGGATATATGTTTGTATTACACTATCATGCCTGCCTTGATGCTGGTGGCTTTCTGATTGCATGCGATACCAAGGACCTCAGCTGGTCTACAGAACTGCTGAAGTTGGATTATGATAATGAAATTCACACATGAGCATTATTAAAAACACAGTCTGATTCCAATTATAGTTTTTTTTATTCTGGGAAATCAGCATTCCTAATCAGCAGGGTTCCAAGTACTTACATTGTTCTTGGATTTCAGAGAATGATACTGAAGTTGTTGCTTAATATTTTTTTAAAACCTTAGGTTTGAAGAAAGTAAATTACCTTTAATCTCTGTAGACTGTCACTTAAGACATACAAGTTGTTTGTCTTTTTTATGTATAAAAAAAGCAACTGAAACAGCTGCACTCTTATTCATAGCTCTGTATTCTCCAAATCACTATCCATAATTTAAAAGAGCCCCCACACTGTGAGGAAACCTTGCGTGTTAGGATTAATTGTTCCTGTGCCAGTCACTGCAAGTTAGAGCGCTGCTTGTTCAGCAGGACAGATCTAGCTATAGGGTGTGACTGTGTACGCTGCAATCACCTTGTGGTGTTCTCACCAAGCTAAACTTGTGGGAGAAAGTGTGCAAATGCATACATACGGTCAGGAGGAACTAGCAGGAATCTGTACACTTCAAAGACTTAGTCATTGTCGTGCTGTAATTTAATGATAACTCAATGTGTGCAACTAGCTCATCATTCAGGGTCTTAAATTATTTTAGGTCTCTTCACTGAAATATCACACCACTGAAGCATGTGGTCTCACTGCTTGTTAGAATAAGATCTGTCTGAAAACAGAGCTTGAACTAAATTGTGTTTTTTAAAGAACACTTTTCTAACTAAGCACCTGAACTTGCTTTAGGGTTGCCAGAGGAAGCAAACAAAAATACTACATTATCTAGTATGGAAATAAAAATAAAAATAAAAATCAAACTCCTTTTAGATCTGACAGTAGCTCCGTGTAACATCGGAGTGCCTCTTACAATCAACTTGTTCTGCTTGTCTGTATCTCAGTTTGATTTCTCTCACACAGAAGCTTCCTCTGTACCTTTATCTCTTGTGGCAATGTGTTTGTTGGTGTTGCTACAGACACTGAGACCACACAGATCTTGAAAAAGCATTGAGGAAATACAGAGGTTCTTTGGAAAAGCTGCTTTTGAATTCTTGTTTTACAATTTCCCAAAAGGTTAATTTTTGCCTCTTCTCTTCTAGAAGCTTAGTCTGAAAGGATAATATTTTCCTTCCTTTATCTGTTGCCTGCTCCAGCCAGGCTATAGTGGGACTGTAGGGAGGACTCTGTTCACCTAACTGCCAAAGGTGTCACAGCAGACCAAATCTTCCTTTTTAGATTCCTTAGACTTCTCCTTTACCATCAAAGCAAATATTAAGGCTTGTATCATATTCTGTATTTGTCATAACATAGCAAGTCTAAAGACACTGATTCTCTCCTTCCCTGGCTTATAGTCAGTGTAATCCTTAAATTAAAAAAAGAATATATTCCCAGATCCACCCTGTAGACTTTTTCTAACGTACTGATACATTCTTTAAAAGTCTTCTTTTTCATGGAGTTCCATAACAAGTATGTCTTATGGTGGAGGTTAAGAAAAAAGCACATTGTTCAAAATGTAGCTATTTTTATGTATTTACAGATCCTATGCTGTCGTCTTGTAAAGAGATCAGGAGGAAAAGAGAAGGGGGAGAATTGGATGGATGCTTTTTTCCTTGTGTAGTAACAGTGCAGAGAAGCAACAACAGTGTGGGTGGTAGTGGTAAGCTTACATATTCATCTCAGGGAGTGACCCAGGAGCCAGAGTGAGTGCGGCTCAGAGGATCTCTGAGACCAGCTTAGTCTGTGGTGATTTCTCTTTTTCATAGTGTTTGACATTTTTGAGGTTGAGGTTTGTTACAGTCTAGAAGTTTACAGCACAGGGCTGGAGAGATGAAATCTTACAGCAATATAAAAAAGGCATTGTGAAGGAAATGAGTGAGGAATTGAAGCAGTCAGCTTTGGGAGCTTTTTGTTAGGTAGTTGCAATAAATTATTCTTTTGTGATACAGTCAAATGAAATATATACACAGAATTCTTAGAACTTCAAAATATAAACAAATAATTATACTTTCCTTTAACTTAGTATGAAAAAGCTGTCAGGATAGCTTTTGATGAGTACAATTGCACAATGCAACTACGAGACACTACTGAAGTTTCATATACATTTTAATCTTATTTTTACTAATTTGAAGTGTTGACTTATCTGTCACTTCATGACAAATGGAAGTATTAAAAACAGGCTGTGGCTTTCTTACAGCTTTTTGTTTTATGTTTTGTAAAGGGGACACTGTACTAGCTTTGTATAACTTTTTTAGTATAGGAAATACTCTTAGTGTTCAGAGGTAAGAGAGTGTCATTCTGGTAATTATGTGCTGTTTGCTCCAGTTATAACCCTGTCATTCAATCTATGTGGGCAGATGATATGTCCATGTGAAACTCCATTGACTTAAAGGGTTTTGCATTGGTATAAAGACCAATTTGCATGTCTTAGGTTATAAAGTCAGGCTAATTTGCACATCCCATAAGCATTTAAGGACGCATTCCTAAACTGTGACAAGCATAGAAATTGCACTAAAATGAGTAGTAAGTCTATGTTTATCATCTGTACATTTGCTCAGCGATATTGAAATTGTGCAACTCCTGGGCCACAGGTTGTTGTGGAGGCAGAGTGTGAATTAGGGTTAGACAGTTTCATAGACAAAAAGCCTATCAGAGATTTAGAGCCTCTGAATCAGTCTTTATAGAAAGCCCACTAATAGCTGATATTTAGAGGCTAGGAGGATATGTCTAGACAAGATTATTTTGTTTGACTTCTTTCTGAAATCCACTGTGGGCCTTGTTGGATACTACCAAGTTTCAGCTGTTGTGAAAGGAAAATTATAGCCTTCTGGAGGAAGATAGGGATACAGAAATTGAAAACAGCTTGTCTAGGGAAGGGGAGCAAGACATGGAAAAAAAGGAAGATGGGTGAAGTTCAAAGGATCTGAAATGTTAAGTGAAGAACCAGAAGGAAGTGTAGTAGAAATACAGTCTTTGACTTGATGGGAATTGATCTTGTCTTCCATGCAAGCAAAGAAATGTGGGAAGGGCTTGCTTTATTGATGATATTCTACATTTAATTTTCAAAATTACTATGTTTTTCAGAGGTATTAAAAAATCCTCGCATTTTCTTGAAGTACTGTTGATAAGAGGCTATAACTTAGTAAGCACCTCAGTGGTATTTTTGAACAGCTGTTTGAAGTCAAAAGAGATGCTATGTATTAGTAGTAAAGTACAAATACTATGATAATCTGCTTGGAAGCTTTAATCGTGAATGTGGTAGATAACAGTTTATGTACTTGTATTGTGTATCCAAAAAGCCAAGGTACATCTGCAATAATGGAAAAAACGTGTATTGTTTAAAGTGCAAAGAAGGAGCTGCTACAATATTTAGCCTTTTATTTGTTCTTGTATAATAATGTCTTCTAAAGTACAATCTGAATGCCATCAGCCAAAACAGTTATTACAAAGCACACAGGAACAGTCTGAACAGTTGGGGGATTGTATATACCCATTAACAGCTTACTGGAGGCTGATTGCAAAGTCTATAATTATCTGAGGCTGAAGTTCTGAATCTATGGTTCTTTATCATTTATCATTTGCTATCACACAAAATAGGTGACTCGTATATTACTTGTTTAAGTAACAGAGTCACACTATTACTGCAGTAGTCATGTGTATCTCGAAGTCAGTCCAATAAATTAGAAATGGCAGTGTATTACAGTGTATAACTGCATCCCCATGCACTAAAAACCGTAAGTCGCCACTCATTTTTCTGTTCTAAGGTGCGTTGTGAGTTTACGTTATTGGTAAAGTAGGAAGGAAAATTAAGCATAGGAATTGGAACATTGTCTTTGGAAATACAGAACAAAGTAGTAGTAGAGCTGGAAATAGAATCTCAGAACTCAAAGTCAGGTAGTCTAAGGACTTGAACATACTTTCATCCAAACCAAAACCTAAGATGAAGTTGGACTTGAAAAGGCTTTCTGTTAGTTTCATAACTTCAGCATTTAAATATATATATATATTTTTTATCTTTTTCCTGTTGTTCCCCTTTATCTATCAGGACTTTTCTGAAAAACATAACATTTTTCAGAGAAACCCACAAGGTTTTTTCATCACATTCTTCTTTAACCAGAGTAAAGAATGACCCAATTATCTACTTTTCAGCATTATTAACTACCTTCTTTTGATTATAGTTAAAGTATTCTCTCAGACACCTGAAGGAATGCTAGACATGACGAAAAAGATGAGAATGGAATGACTTAAACGAGGCTCTTCATTTTTCTGCCACCCACTGTTGATGCTAACATTAATGGTTTTGGAAACAGAACAGGAAATACACTAGCATGGAAAGTGAGAAACGCATAATATACTTTGCAGACCGAAGAATTAGTTCTTAAGCAGCAAATTTTTGCCAATCTCATTCTGAATAATTTTGTTAACATACCAGAAACACTTGTTCTTCTGCTTGGTATCATGAAACTCCTTGCTTTTCTTTTACTAATTTTTCATGTCACTTTGGGAAAATAGGTCAGCTGTGGGGTGCCTACACTGAAGTACATAAGTGATCTTCTTTAGTCACAAAACAATTCTTTTTGTGTTTAAAATTGGTAGCAAGTAACTCAAACCATTCCATAAAGAAAATAATATAAACTGTTTTTATATGTTTACTTAAGCTTTCTTTTTCTTTAATATATTATACTTTTCAGAATCCTATGTTATGATGCAGAAGGTCCCATTTTGTGCAGCTCATTAAAACCGTTAGACATTCTCTAAACCCTGTCGTATTCAAAGCAATCATCTTGATAGAATGTAAGCACTTTTTATGGCAATGTTTGGCCTCTGAAGATTTTATGAAGAGGTAGAAATTTACTAATTTACCTTAATTTAATAGAGTACGTAACCCCCCTTAAAGTGAAATTAGTTAATAAACTAGGCTTGTGCAAAGCACGGTATCATGAAGGGGGACCACTTAAATCTATCGATCTCAGCTATTGGACAAGACCAAAGAAAGAATACAGTTCCCTGAGTATTTGAAAGCAACATTCCCATTGCGGTAATAATGCATCACTTTCACCTGTCACAAAGATATGAGCACAGCTAACAAGTAATCTTTACTTTCAGATCCAGTGAACTGCTGACCATTTTGAAGTTGTAGTAGTGTATTGGGAGGGGTAATCATAGACAATGCCTATGTGGGCAGGTTAATATCTTGCAGATCTAGGATGGGGCAGAATATGGTATAAGTAAACCAGAAAGTCTCTAAGGGAAGGTAAAAAAAAAAAAAAAGGTGAAGTTTGAATATACCTATAAGTTATAATAATCCTAATAAGTCCCTTATGGTCCAAGCCTGGCACCCCCAATTAGCATAGCATTTGGGAACCAAAATGCAAAGATTATTTATTACTTCATTATGATGTTTATATCCTATAACAACAGTACCTGATATTAGACACATTCATTTTTACACAAATTTGCATCAAACGGGCAAAACTGCAAATGAATTTAGTCTCTTCCCTGAAGAGCTGATGGCTCAGAACAGGACCAGGTATAGGCCAGGACTAGCATAGAACTGAGTGGTTTCCTAAAACCAATCAGCAGAGAGCAGCACAGGTAGAACCCAGGCTCCCTGTCTCTCACATGAGTTAACAGACCTATAGGCTGTCCTTCTGTAGCAAGCCCTAGCACAACTAATGAAACAAAATGCTAATGAGAAAGGACATCTCATTGTAATTTACTTAAAAGAAAGAAAAACAGCCCTAAAAAGCAGATGATTGTACACTTGTCTCTCAGCAGCTGATTTCAAGCTCCAGTGATGCTAAAGAAGTAATAAAGCTACCTGAAACAACTGCTTTTCAAACAAATAAATTAATTTCCTCATCAGAGATGATTTTTATAGCTCTTAAAACATCAACTTCCATCTGAAAATGAAAGTAGGAGCAGCAAAGAAATTAAATGATCTGCTATCAGACCATTTTTATTAGCAATTTGCCTCCCCACTGGCAATGCAACATACGGTCCTGGAGCAATTCACTTTTATTCCATAATGGGTTCCTTCCATGGCCTTCACTCAGAACAGCCAAGAGCAACAGAAGGAGCTTGTGCCTGACCTTTACTCCTAATAGGAAAGAGATAAAGCTATAGCAGTGGTTTCTTGCAGCAGTTTTACAACATACTGCAACAGCTCATTACATATGGCAGGCTGACCTATATATCGAATAGGTCAGCATTTCAGGCAACCCATTTTCAGCCTTCTAAAATGTCCCGTCAACCTCTCCTTGTCATCTCTTGTTCTGCTTTGTTTCTAATGTTGTTGCTGTATATTTTGCTGCAGATATACTGGGGCTTTCACTTCTGTACAACTTGCTGTGTCTTTTAGGTCTGCTGTGCAACGTTGTCACCCCACATTCTCTCCCTTTCCTTGTTGCACTTTCACCACCAATTGGGGAAGACGTTCTTCCCTGTGCTCAGAGATGCATGGCCAGTCTAATGAAAGTACTGCTGCTGCAGTGGCTGCAGTCCTGTTCTGCAGAGAAAGGATGGGACCTACAGATGAGCAAACATTCATTTGGCTGATTTGTTTGTGGTGTACAAGGGGACAAGGAAGAAAAGAGGACAGAGGAGGCATTTTTCAGTGTCAGATTGGAAACATTTTTTTTTCAAAATTTTAATATCACTTGGTGATATTCTTGCTTCACCAAGCAGAGATTTAGTGAAATTATTATGCTTGTTTTCCACTGAAGTATAGTATCTGCTGGAAAAGTATGTCAGAATGAAGGCGGAGCTGGGATGTTTACAGTAGTATTTCTAGACCTGTTTGCTTAAGGACTGAGTAAGGCACCTTCTGCATTTCCTCCCTTACGTTGCTCAAGTCTCAGGACTTTGGATCAAGAGGCCTGAAAGCTGAACCTTTGTAGAATAAAATATCTCCTGTCTCAGGATGTTGTTAACTGCATGGGGGATCTCTCTTGTAGAATAGTGTCTCTTTGTACAGTAAGAAGTGGCCTTAATAGTAGTATTAGTAATGCAGGCATTTTGATTAAGTATTTGGTATTCCCTCAGAAAGAGAAAGGACAAGACTTAGAAGTTATCGGCTAATTTAGCTGGAGCAGGAGCATGTATGTGGGAGTAAAGCAGAAAGGGGAGAAGAAAGTACATTCATGGGAAACTTTTTTATATCATCCAGGACACCTCAGAGCTGCATTCTTTTGTGATTTATTTAGTAAATTATTGCCAAGCAGCTTGAGTATTGTGACTTAGAACTAAGGTTTTAATTCTTATCTGTGGGCAGTATTAGAATAATGGATATATTGCATCGATGTGACTGAAACTTTTGAAGTATTAAAGCTACTGAACTTAAATTTAGACACATGCTGGCAGAGAGCTATCACGCTACACTGCTTTCTTTCTAAAGAGGCCTGGTAGAAAATTGTCTCCAGCCAGCAAATACAAGTTAAACACAGATGGGAACTTGGCCTGGAGCCATTTTATTGACCTGAAAGGAAGGTGCTTTCAGAGCTTATCTGGAGCTGTTTAAATGGTAACACTATAAGCAAGAAGCAACCTTCTTCCCTCCACCCTCCCCTGGTCCCCCCAGGTATTAAAAATCAAGGCAGTCAAATGTCCAAAATTGTTAATGCTGTGGTCAGAGGCAAGATAGGGGAGTCAAGAGCTTTAAGAATGTATGATCAAACTTGTATTCACATATATAGTATTTCTGATCTTTGTTTTGCTGATCAAATATGTTAATATCAACAGAGCTGTCAAAAGTCAGATCTTTAGCAAGTCTGTCGCATAAGCATTTCACTCACAACACCAAACCTGTAAGTAGATTTGAGCTACTTGGCATGTCTTTTTCTCCATGGCAGGAAGCAGTAACTGAGATGATGAAGAAGAGCTAGAAGTGAATGAGACTAGCGAGGCAGATGACGCCAAGGCAGAATCTTCTCACCCCAGCTTCCCATTTAGCTGTTTGCATTTCATGTCACTTTTGACCAGATCCCCAGATATCTCTGCTTCAAGATAGATCCCTTACAGAAGTCTCAATTCATCCAACATTTACAATATTTGCGTTGCAAAAAATACAACCAAAATACAGAAACTTGATACTGAGGGGACACGAACAGCCTATATCAAATATGTTGCACCGTATTTAACAAGTTTTATGTTGTCAGTACTGTATTTCTTGCTTCCAGATTTTTGGCTACATGTTGTAGGTCATTTTTAGGCTTTCACGATGTCTATAATGTCTATGTCTATAAATACAGAAGGGCTGGGTGTCAAGAAGGCAGGGACAACCTCTTTTCACTTGTGCCTTGTGATAGGACAAGGGGCAATGGATTCCAGCTAGAGTACAGGAAGTTCCATCTCAACATGAGGAAGAACTTCTTTACTGTTAGACTTGTAGAACATTGCAACAGACTCCCCGGAGAGGTTGTGTAATCTCCTTCTCTGGAGACTTTCAAGACCTGTCTGGATGCATTTCTGAATGATCTGCTCTATTTTTGTCCTGCTCTGGCAGGGGGGTTGGACTCGGTGATCTTTGGAGCTCCCTTCCAACCCCTAACATTCTGTGATTTTTCTGAGAGGTACCATGGGATGCTTCATGCTTTTCCACTAGTGGGCATACCAATGCATTCTCCTAATATTTTTCCAGGATACCTTGAATTCATCTTATCTTAACTCCCTCGGGCTGTGGGAGCCTATGCAGCTTTATATTCAGTCCTGGATGCACAGCATTGGACATAGAAAACAGGGGATATTTGTTCATTGATAAGGTCTTTGTACCACCTAAACAATGACATTTCTGTAGAGATGGAATATATATTTTATCTATCCAGAAAACTTAAACAGGAGGACTAAAATATTAAATCTTAGGAAGACTAGAAATGCAGTGACTCACTTGACTCTGAATGTGGACTGGAAAAGAAAATGTTTCTTAACTGTTACTGTAGTAGGATAATGCGCATAAAACGCAGTGACAGTACTTCTACTTAGTTACATCCCTAAATATAACATAGCATATATGAAATGCAAGATGATTCAATATTTTTCATCTGGTCTCTGGTATCCAGTTATGAATGCTGTGCAGAGGCTGCACAGATCCAGAAAAAGGGCTAACAGTTAGCACCTGAAGCACCATAAGCTGCAGATATTTGGACGACAGGGCCTTTTTTCTTTACTAAACCATTCAAATTGAAAGTACCAACAGTGCCTGGATTTTGGTTTGGTTTTGGTTTTTTTCCCCAGATATATAACATGTTCTCTAATAACGAGAGGCAGGATTATAAGCAAAGTAACTGATTCATACAAATAAGGGAAGGTAGTTTGGCTTAATAATTTGATGCTAGAGTCAATGCATGGAAACAAACAGGTTTTTGACTCGGAGATTGTGCAACGGGCCTGCAGAACTGTGCTTTGAAAGCCCATGAAGAGCTGAGACTACTGGCAGCTGGAAGGAGGCGGGATTTAGGCTAGGGAAAACTTCTGTTGGAGTTCAGAAAGGCAGTTTTGACTACTCGTGCAGATTTGGGGGACTGATCTACTGAATGTAGATTTGGTAGTCTGAATCTCATCAGCTCTGTAAAGTTACATCTGAAAAAGTTGCAATTGTTTGAAGCACATCAATTTTTTACTGCCCATTACAAATGGCCTCCAGGAAGTGAGTGTACTCTCTGAAAGTAGGAGCCATCAAAGGGATCTAAGGAGATCTCAGTTGAGATGCTCAGAAGCCTCATCACTCTTCAAAAGTCTTCAGCATTCCTTTCAATTGTGTAAAACCACTTTTTGTAAGCATGACGTAATTCTGTGTAATCTTAAAGCTTTTACATCATCTTATCTTTAAATAAAAGCATTCCTTATGGCAAAAATAAATGTTACAATGTAATTAGACTCTATAGTCTGGAAATAAACCCTCACTTTAACTGCACTATTACTGGAAAGCTACTTACACAGCAGATGTTGTGAAGATATCTGCTGCTTTTCCATTTTGTCAGATAACCTTACTCTGACAGTATTAGTTTGTAGACACACAGATGTAAATTCTCCCTAAGTGATTCGTAATGCTAACAGCAAAACTATAAATTGCATCTAATGCTAAAAGATGTATCTGAAATGGGCAAGCATTTTCTGAAAAGCTTGCCTTTTTTCTTTGCATTTGAACGGATCCTTACTGATCTTACCCCTTCCAGTCCCCAGCCAGGAATACTTGTTGTGCTTGACTCTGTTGGTTTATTTGGCTCAGGAGTAGTAATCAAGTGTTTCAGTTATACTTAGTGAATAGGGTAAATAGTCCCTGTGGTTGTTCATTAAAACCTCCGTGATGTATGCATCAATTACCAAACAGCATGAACAAAACAGAGGTAAATTAACTTCCTGAAACTCACTGTCATAGCCAAGAGGAGTGTAAAGCATTAAAAGTGATTTCATGGCTTAAAGTTCATCCAAAGTACTATTAGCTTTAAGTCCAATTTTCAACTGTCAAGGGGAATATTTACAATAGTAATTTCAGATCATTATCTTAACATTTCAATGCAAATAGCCACAGTTTAATTCATTATTACTCGCATTACATCTTTATTTTGCCACCAACTGGTGGCTGACATTTCCCAAGCTACTAGGAAGAAATGCTAATTAGACTGATGTGCACTCTTACCCTTTCTTAATTTCATCATGTTTGTTCTTCAGTGACATGAAGCATTTCCTTCCTTTTGGTCAGCCATTGCCTTTAATCCAGTATATCTCCTCAGTGGTCCAGTTGGAAAATTGAAATAGAGATAAGACAAGTAAAGTAATTTCCTGCTTTCTGTCCTTTTGGTAAAGTAGCTAAGAATATTTGTGCTAGTATGACAAAAATGACGCCTTTCCCTCAGCCCACCCACCCAACTTAATTTAGAAAATCTGAAGTGATCTCTGGAGTGGAATACTATATGCATTAATATGCAAATGAACTGCCAAGAAAGTTCAGATTTGCATTTAGACTGGACAAAGGGGAAGGAAATGACTTTCTCATGCTGTTCCCTTGCATCACTACAATTTCACAAATTACTAATCTCAGAAATGATGCCAGAAGGGACTTTCTCACTACATTTCATTCATGCTCAGATGAGTTTGATTCATCTCAGTGTGCCTGGCATTTTACAGTAAACCTGCAAATTCAAAGTGTGAGCAGAACCTTAGTGGCTTTGCTAAGAATCAAATGTGTTTGAAATAAACACAATTAGTAAACATCAAAAAAAAGGAGTCCCCTCCTACTAGGGGATAGAATAGTAATAGGCAGGGGGTAAGGTAATCTTAGGAAATTTTTCCTAAGAATTAACAATTATGCTAGTGAGAACATGGTATGTCCATTAAGAATAATATTCCAGCCTGCATATGTGCCACAGATAAAAGAGAGAGCCAGCAAATGCCAAAATTATTGAGGGGAAGTAAAAAGGAACCTTTAAGGCAAAACAGTAATCTGGTTTGCAGATGGGTAGAATTTAATCCTTCTCCTCCTGATTTGCAGTTTAGACAGCTTACAAAATGAGGAATCATTTCTGCAGTTAAAATTCAGGTCCTTTTAAATCCATTTAGTTTCCCTCAGTTTTGGATAAAGTCCCTCCAAATTAAATAGTATTTTTCAACTGTTATTTTCCTGGTAGACTTCCTGTATGTCTAATGCCTGTTCTAATCAGAGGAGCATTGCTTAATTTATTTTTTTGCCAAGTGAGTCAGTGTTTCTGTATCTGAAAGCAGTCTAACTTTCAGTAGCATATGTGCCCCAATAGGCAGGTACTTTTCAAAAATAGGTATAATGTTGAAAAAGTAGCTGCCCTGGGGCATCAACAAATAGGAATTTCAAGATCAGTTTTATGTTTGCTTCTTAATCTTTCTGGGGGATTTTTTTTCTCCTCCTAGCTACTATAGGAAAGAAAATACTGTAAGTCATCACATTTCTGTTTGCCAACATTTATTTGCCCTTTGGTTTAAATGTGAACAGTGGGAGGGTGATAGGGCAGTGCCTTTTACTGCTGGGGATGCATTTTGTTGTGTCTGTTTTTCAGATGGCTAGAAATGAAGTATTAATATTAGTTCATTGGAGAAACACAACAGAGCTTTTCTATGTCAAAGAGACTTTCTCCTCCTCCCACCTCATCCTGCCATTCTCCTTGAACTCCTGTGACTGTCTTCTGAGTGATTAAAGGAGCATTTCATTACAAGAATAATCTGTCCATTCTAGAACCTTCCCCCGTCTCCACATAAGGAGAAGGCAAATATTTGCAACTTTTTTCTTTTTTTTTTTTTTAAACATAATGTGCAGCACAAGTGGTGAAACTTTTCCTACTATGCCTTCATAAGACTTTTTGTGCACACAAGTCCCTGTCTCAAACTCCTGCTTATGTCCAGCGGAAACTGAAATACAGGCTTATTTTTTGGACTGTGATTTAAGTCCCAGTGTCGTCTGTTGCCTTAACTGAAGAATTTTCAAAGTATTTTCTAAAATGCAAACGGACAAAGGAGTCTGCTTAAATACTTTGTTGAAAGGAGGATAATGTAGCGCCCCAGGGATTGGAAGGAGTGTGTTGGGATTTGGTGGTTATGGCACTGTGTAACAAAACCCAGTTCTGATGCATGTGCTCATGCTCATTTGCATAGTGGAAAAAGCCATGTGTGGGAGACACTGATCCTCTGAGGCAGGCTTTCAGTCTTTTCCAATGACAATCCTTTATATCACTTAGCTAAGATTTCAGAGTTTAGCATGCTGTTAATCACTTGAGAAGAATCTGTTGCAGCAAGAAATCAGTCAACCTTGAGAGGTGTCCCTACTTAAGGGGAGATCCTGCCCACTGCTGTGCAGGAGAGCTCGTTGGGCCCTGGGATGTCCACTAGTTATGGACTAAGATGATTTGCTTACAGTCATATATACATACTGACTACAGAATTTAGATTCTTCCAAAATTGCCTTGAGTCTGACATTGGCCAGAACTGTGATGTGTGCAAATTGTTCACAATAGCCCTTTGCTACTATATTATTACCTGTCTCCCCAGCATCCACTTTGAGCCTTATGCAGTGGTCACCACCAGAGGCATCCATTACAACTGCAACGTGGTTATCACTTGAGCAGTTAGGGGGATTGTTGGGGGTGAGGGGGGCACACCACTACAGGCTCTCTGTCAAAATTAAGAGATGTAGTAAACAAGTAATGATGGTGCTAAATAAATTACCATACTCTGGTAGAAGGCTTCTGGGAAAGTGTGTAAAGTTGAAGATAAAGTACATAAAGTGTGATCACATTTCTGAAACCACTCATTATTAATGAAAGGGGAGAAAGAAAATGAAAGTGAATGTGAGAAATGATTTTTGTCTTTCAAGTCCTAGAACTTCAGGGTGGGAGCTTGAAGTTAACACACCCCCCCACACCCCCCCCCCCCCCCCCCCCCCCCCCCCCCCACTCTTTTTTTTTTTTTTTTTTTTCTCCCCCGCTCTTCTCTGCTCAATCTCCTACTTAAATCACACCATCCTTCTATCGGC